>JAOXYA010054613.1:0-12080 GCA_028565675.1 Sorex palustris | reverse complement strand
CTCTCCCTCCCTCCCTCCCTCCCCCCTCCCCCCCCCTCTCTCTCTCTCTCGCTCTCTCTCTCTCTCTCTCTCTCTCTCTCTCTCTCTCTCTCTCCCCACTTCTGAAAGAAGTGTCACTTTTGTTCCAGAAAGGTAAATGTGCTTTCTTTTTTGGTTTGGAAATTATTTCTCTATGTTTTAACATGCATTTACTCCAGCGCATTTCTCCTTTGGGGTGTCAACATCCATGATCTTTGGCAAATGCAGCATCAGGAAGGCAAGCAGCACCATGGACAAGGGGTGGAACCATTCCCAGCCAGCAACACCTGCCCTTCCCTCAGCTCTCTAGCCAGCCCTCATCATTAGCAACCATGAATCTGGTTCCTGTGCCTTTAATTGACTTCTCCAGAATGTCATGGAAATGCAATACTAGAGCATACAAAGCATATTGTGCCTGGGTTCTTCCACCTATCAACACATTGGAGATTCACTCAGATTTTATCAATCAAAATGTTCCGTATTGGGTTTGTTTGTTTGTTTGTTTGTTTGTTTTGGAGGCTATACCTGGCCATCCTCAGGGGTTATTCCTGGCTCTGTACCCAAGAATTACTCCTGGTGGTGTTCAATGGACCATATGGGATGCCAGGAATTGAACCCAGGTCAGCCGCTTGCAAGGCAAGCACACCACCTGGTGTACTCTGGCTCTTCAGTGAGATTTTTGGGAGGAATACCTCCGAAGCAGTGCTCAGTAGTCAGATGGGGAGAATTTCTGGTGCTGCTCAGACTACAGGGACACACAGCTAAATACTTAGACCCTAAAGTGCCATGCTGATGGGGTCATGTGATTCTCAAAGGACCATGTAGTGCCAGGCATAGAATTTGGGGCCTCTGGATCCTCAGCTAAATCCCTGATTCCATTTTTTAAAATGTTCCTTGAGATATAAAATCAAATACTAGGCAGCCACAAAGAAGGATGAAACCATGCAATTTGCTGCAACTGGGATGGAACTGGAGGATATCATATGAAGTGAAGTAAATCAAGAAAGAGAAGGACAAATCCTGGACTTCCTCAGTCATCTGTGATAGACAGAATAACAAGACAAAGGAATGAATGGAATAAAAAGTGTGCGAACCTTAGGCCCTAGTTGCAGAGGAAGAGAAATGGAGGAGGGAAAGTTAAGAAGAGGTCTGCAGAGGGACAGAGGGACAAGGGCCAGGGTTTTTGGACATGGTGAAGAGCTAAGGCCTCTGTATACATCAAACCACTGGAGCTAACCCTACGGCAAGGAGGGAACCCAAATACCAATAACTAAACCTAAAAATGTGTCTATGCAGAAGGTGGGCTGTGGGGTGCAAGGGAACCTGGGAACCATGGAGGAGGGATGCTGACATTGGTGGTGGAGCTGGTGCTAGAACATTCTCTGCTTGAAATCCTATTATTGATAGTTTTGCAAACCATGACACCTAAATTAATTTTTTTTTAATTTTCAAAAGTAGAACTTCAGTGGCAACTCAATGGTCATATGCAGGGACCTTCAGCGGGATGTGTAGCTCATTAGCACCTCTGGAACCAACATCACCTTCCCCGCCCACCTCGACTCAGCCCTACCCTCACCAGGCTGTTCATCACAACGGGCAGCCCCCAGAACCCAGAAGCCCCACTCCAACCCCTCCCACTGATGCCTGCCTCCTTCTGATTCTAGCTCAAGTGACCACCCTGCACATTCCAGAGTCTTCTTGGGACTGTGTGTCCTTAATCCAGGATAGAAAAATCTCCAACACCTGGAGAGTCAGGCAGGTAATCTGAATAAATGTAAAGCAACAAGAGATGAGGGCAACCAAAGTGAACTGGAAAGTGCAAATATAGTTCAAGATATTCATTGTAGATTAAATTGTAATATACATATATATATATTATAAACTATGCCGCTGTTTCTGCCCCCAGCACATGCCCAATCACACATGGTACAAGAACATTCATACACATACATACTCACACACATGGACTCACACACACGCAAGTCACACACATGCATGCACACATTTATACATTCACACACATACACACCCACACACATGACTATACACAGCCACACACACACTCATGCACACAAACATGCATGCACATATACTCACACACAGGCATACACACACACACACACACACACACACATACATACACTCACATCTGTGAGCTGCCTTCAGGTGCCAGAACCCTAGCTGGAAACCTCTGAGTCTCACCCAGAAGCTCTTTGACTCCACAATTGTGGTGATATGAGCAGTACCGGGACACTGCACACCCACATCACCGTCACAAAGGTGGCAGAAATCAGGGTCTCCATGTGTCCCCCAGGGAATGCAGTGAGATGGAGGGAAGCAGGCCACCCTGCCTGGACTTGGAGACTTCTGTGGGAAATGCTTTGTGCAGCTAAAGTGGCCTGGAGTGGGGGTGGGGGTGGCAAGGAAAGAACCCTGCAGAGCGAGGGCCTGGCCTCAGCCAGTTGCCTTTGCTCCACTCAAGCCAAACCCAAGAAAGGTATTCTGGGACCAGGCCCTGGTGTGGCTCTTTTTGATGATGGTCTCTTTTTATCCACGAGGACTAACACAACCCTCCCCTGTGTATAACCCTAGGTCAGGGGGTCCTACAGGATCTGCACCCGAGTCCCTTGAGGGTGAAGTGCTCTTGTCACAACAGCTGCCAAAAGAGAGGGGATGCTGGTGACTGGAGCTGTGCCCCTTTCTGGGTTGTGGCCTTGGCCTCCACAGGGGCAGCAGAGGACCAGTGACTGGCTGGTGTGGCAGGGGAGACACGTGCTCATTCTCCTGTAGCTCCGTGTGGAATGGATCCCACGTCCACAGCGGGTCCTCGGTGGAGATCTGTGTCACCCTCACAAAACAGAACAGCCCCCCTCCCCTCCTCCTTAGCAAAGTTGTTCCTAGGCCACTCCCAGAAGCCCGCTGCCTACAAATCTCCATCTCAGAGTCTTTCTTAAAAAAGCCAAAACAACAACAACAACAACAACAACAACAAACAGTTGAAGGCTAAAGGCTGTCAAGCTTTGTTGAGTACTGGCAAGCTTTGGTGAGTACAACTGCAACCTACTTATTCCATTTCTCAAGCACATTTCCAACTGGATCCTCCCAACAATGCCCAGATGAGTGGTGGTTCTATTTTTAGATGAGGCGAGTCACAACTGAAAGGTTGTGTCTAAGAGCCAGAAGTGAGCTCAGGGGAGGCAGGGAGCAGACCTCTCATGTAGGAGGCCCGGGGTTTGCACCCCACACTGCAGAAATACTTCTACGGTGTAGAAAGATTGGATCTGCTCTGAATCACACAGACAAAAGTAAAGAAACCTATCTAAGCTTCTGCCCACCCCACAGGCTCTGACGGGTTCCTGCTCTGGCAAGAGCCAAGGGGTGAGGGATTGCATTTGGTAGGAAGGAGATGTGAGATGGGCAAAGAGAGAAACAGCTGTCACTTCTTGGGGCCCAAAGCACAATCCCAGGATTAGATGGATGTTGATTTTCTCTCTGCTCTCCAGCAGATGGCAGTCAAGTGTCTTAAGGAAGGGGTACTTGGACTCATTTGCATGCAGACCAGCGTTGTTTGGGCTAGTGGGGGCCAGCAGAAGCAAGCCTGCGTGAAGGGTCTGACTAGACTCGGGGCATGCATTTAGAGACAACAGATCTCACCTGGCAATGGCCACCTATAGTAAGAAAGACCTGTCCACCATGTAGATATAACGGGAGGAGGGGAACCCCACCACTGCCCCCTCTGAAAGCAGGTTGTGCCCTTGCTCTCACCCTTTCAACATTTACCTTTTTATCTACCCCTCCTAAGAAATAGGATCTTGGGTGTTGGAGCATTTCAAATAAAGCAAGTCTCTTTGGAGAAAAATGCTGATAACTCACCAGAATAGCATCTTAAAATTGCCTGGTGCTCTTCAAAACACAGGTTAAAGGCTTCTCTTGAAAGTTTGCCCAAATGACAGTGAAATGTTTCTAAAAGGCGCAAACAGGTAAGACAGAGGAAGCCACAGACAGTGGAAGGCGATCGTTGGCACATGGAGAGATGGCTGACTAAGCACACAGGGCAAGATTGGGTTCAGAGTGCCCAGGCAGAGTGGGATGCCAAGGAAGGCAAATGAGCCCCTCTTAAAGCTCTGGCAACTTTCTAAGGCTCAGGCACCCCAGCGCCTTTGAACATGGGGGCAAGGGGTTTGGTTAGAAGCTATCTGTATGAAGAGCCTGGGCTCTCAGCCTCCTCCCCACCCAATGCAGTCGGGCTGCAGGAACAGAGACGCTTGCTCCTTCCTTCACACACAGTAAGAGACGCTGGGAACACAGCCCGGAGTTTTACTTCCACTGGGATCAATAGCTGACAAATCTTCTGGCCTCACTTTCATGGCTCTGACTTGGTCAGCTTCTAGTTCCCATCCTTGTTCAAGGGAGAGAGGGGCCAGGGTGCAGTTGGCTGTCCTCCCTCCCCAGGAGCGCAGGTGCTTTCCTGGAGAATGCTTTGCTTGTGACTCCTGGTTGTTTGGGACCAATACTGCCACAGCAGCAAGGACAACCAGAGGCTCCCACTGGAGGCCAGAGTGGGGGGAGGACTCCATGGTGACTGGTTATGTGGATGCCCAGGGTCAGAGATCTTATCCCATGGGCTAGTTACTTTCTCAGCATGGAATTCCCGATTCTTTGCCAGGGCTGTGGCATCCCCCAGAGGTGGGGGATGGAGTTTCACTAGATCACTTCCCTCACCCAAGGTCCCTCCCTCCTGACATTGCTGAGCCAGATTACTGCTCCCAGGGGCAGGGGCAGGCGGTGGCCAAGGCTTTGGCTGGGAGGACTGGAGGACACCCCTCTGGGTCTGCTCCCCACCAACCCTCCTGTTTCTAGACCAAAGCCCTAGTTTCACCTTCCTCGATGCCTCGTCCTCAGGAATGGTGGGTTCTGAACCCTGAACAAGCTTATTCACCTGCCCCCACCCCTGGCAGAATGAAGAACACAGAAACTAAAGCCATGCATCCCTTGTCCGTTCCCTTCCTGTCTTTATCCTCCCGGCCACCTGCCTCTAGGGAATGGAACCACATGAGAGCCATCCTCTGCACACACTGCAGTCATCATCGGTAAAGACTTCGCCCAGGCAACCAGCCTGGCTGCAGTTACAGGTGGAAGGAGAAGCCCAGGAAGTAAAGATCAAGAAGCAAATTTATCTAACTCACAAACAGGGCACGCACACAAGTGACTGGGAAACCAGGAAAAGGGGCTCCGTTTCATTAGTCATCAGAGACACGCCGATAGCAACCAAAGTGCAAAACCTCTGGACACCCACTTGGGTGGCTGAGATGAAAAAGATAAAAAATACCAAGTGCCCAAGAGTGCTGAGAAGCCCAAAATCTCACACTTTTGCAGGTGTGGTGCCAATTGGTAGAACCACTGCCCTGTCTGTTAAGGTGAACCCAGCCCCTCTGAGGGTCTGACAAACCTACTCCCAGTTATAGCTCTGGCAGTGACACGTGCATATGTGGTCCCTGAGTTTATGGAAGAGAATATTCATGGCTGCCCTATCCCTGGTACCCTCAGCCCCCAAAACTAGAAACTGCCTGATGCCTACCTAAGACAGACTGGATATGTAACTGGGAGCCTACTCATACACGGAAATCCTATTTGTCAGTGAGGACAAACCAAAATCAAACTCTAAGCAGGAACAGGGGCCAATCTCATGACGGTGACTGGATCAGGAGGAAGTAGGCAAGGGAGTTCCTATTTTGTGTTCCCATGGACAAAGTTCTTGCAGCAGACAGCAGGTACAGGGGACCATCTAGAGTTTAGTGGATCAACTGGAGAAGAGTGTGACCGGGCACAGGGTCTACAGATGTGTTTAAACGATAGCAGTTCATGAACAGAAAGGGTTGGTACCTTTCTGTATGTAAGGAAAACAGAAGTAAAACAAGGAGAGCCTGAGGAAAATCACACAAATAATGCCACTAATTTTCTACACCGGCTACCCAGCATACCCATTAGAGAGGGAAAGTCAGAGAGAAGATGTGCCATATGAATGGACATTGACAAGACCCTGAACCCCACTTTGAACCTGATGTGGGGGAAGGCTAGAGGAAGCTGCTCATTCTCTGCAAGAATATCGCACGCTCCTGCTCTGGTACAATAAGGTCTGGGGCAGGGCATGGCAGGGAGCCATCTAGGTTCCTTGTAGGCAGGAAGAGCCCCTTTTCCTGCCCCTTGACCTTTCTTAGTCTCTGTGGATTCTCTCGGACCACCTGATGCTGTTGGGGCATGTGGTCAGCCTTCTCCTGGGCACCTCAACCCTCTTTCGAATCCAGGACTTATTCTCACCTCTCCCATGATCAGTATCCAACTTCCTAGCCCTCAGGAGGAAGGTGGAATCTCCCGGTCTGAAGAGCTTACGTACACCAGGTGGGGTGCTCTTCCAGAGCTGTCTTCTGCTGTCCCAGTGCTCCTTTGCAAGTTGGCATCTTCACTCTGAGCCTCAGAAGCTCGGGTGGAAGACCCGAGGGAGAACCCCACTCTACTGTCCTCTGGACCTCCTCTTCAAGAGGTCAGGGAAGACTGGTCCAGATGCCAGAGGCACTCTGGGGCGAATTGACATTACCTGCACTTCCCTCTCTGACCACTAGTGGGAGATGCTGGACAACCAGAGGCCTCTCGCTTGCAGAGGGGTACTGTGGTTCCACCAACAACTTACCCAGGTCCTGAAATTTCCTGGAGCTTGACTTTCCTATTGATTCCCCAGCGGGGCTCTTCCTTCTGTACATCTTCTTCCGGGAACACTCCTTTCTGGTCCCACCAAAGGGACTGTGGTCCCCTGATGACTTCACCGAGACCCCAATAAAGGACAGGAGACTCAGGCTCTGAGCTCCTAAGGCCACAAAAGCCCCAGCACCTCATTATCCTCCAGGCACATTTCTTGCTCCTAAGGAGTCTTGAAAACAGCTAGGAAGGAAAGTAAAAAAAGAAGAAGCTGGGGAAGAAAGAAGACGGTGCGTGTGCCCCTGTGTGTGTGAGTACTCTGAGCAAACCTGTGTGGGTGTCCTGAGTGAATAGACCCTGTGTATGTGTGCATGCTATGTGGCTATCCCTCTGTGTGTGTATTCTGTGAATATACTCACGTATACTGTGTGGATACACGTGTGTGCACATGTGTGTTATGTGTGCATTATACCTATGTGTGCATGCATGCGTCCTGTGTAATTATACATTTGCACAAATGTGTGCTGTGTGATTACACCTGTGTGCACGTGTACTGTGTGACAATGCCTGTGTGCTGTATGACTCTGTGTGTGTGCATGTGTGCTGTTTGGCTATACCTGTGTGTGCATGTATGCTGTGTGACTATACCTGTGTGCTATGTGACTATACCTGTGTGTGTGCATGTGTGCCGTGTGACTGTGATTGTGTGTGTGATGTGTGACTGTGCTTGTGTGTGACTTGATCTGTGTGTATGCGTGCTGTGTGCCATACCTCTGGGTGCTCTGTGTGTATGGGTGCTGTGAGCGGTGCACAAGAGCTGTGGTTTGTCTAGTTTAAATAAAGAAATGCCTTCCTGGGTGGATTTTGGGCTGCATCTGTCACGTGCAGATCTGTACTCTATGGGGTGTGAGGCAGTGTCCAGACCTATGACTGGGTCAGCGTGTTGCTGTGCAGAGGTGGAGGCTGGGGTAGCTCCATGGGGTGCCGGGTCAGCGCCCATCTGGGGGCACCTCCTGGTTTCCGGGTCTCTGTGGCTCCCGCGACCTATTGTCAAGGCAGGTGCGCATCATGGTGCTACCTAGGTGCTCCCGTGCGCGCCCCTGGAATATGTGTGTTTCTGTGTGAGCGTGTGTCTCTGTGTCACTGTGTCAGTGAAAGTGTGCCTCTCGATCATGTGGGTGTCACCGAGTTCGTCGGTGTGCCTATGACGATGTGTCTGCCTGTGTCCATGTGAGCGCGCGCGAGTGCCGGTGCGCCGGGGTGCCTGTACCCGCCGCCTCTCCACCCCGGAGGACCGCGGAGGGGTCTGCGAGAATGGGAGTCTAGTCTCAGGTCTCCAAATCGGAGAGGCGGGGTGCGTGTTCTGTGTGAGGGTGCGCGCCTGTCCGTGTCCGCGTGGGTGGCTCTCGGTGTCGAGGCGTCCCCAAGACGGAGTGTGTGTGCGTGTGTGCCTGTGTGTGCGCGTGTGTCTGTGAGCTCGTGTGTGTGTGTGTGTGTGTGTGTGTGGTGTGTGCGCGCGCGCGCCCCGGGGTGCGTGCGTGTCGAGTCCGTCCGTGTCCGCGTGGGCGGCAGTCTGCGGCGGGGCGCCCCGGGGTCAGCGTTGAGGGGGGTGCGCGCCGGCGGGGGGCCCCGGGGGCTCACCCAGCGGGCGGGCGGAGCGCCACGTGCCGAGCCGGGGCGCGCGGCTCTGGGGCGGAGCCAGCCCGGGGCCCCCGAGCCCCAGGCCGAGCCCAGGCGGGGCCCGCCCCCGACCCCGCCCCCAGCCCGAGCCAGAGCCGCCCGAGGAGCCGCGGAGCCGAGACGGCCGCGGCGCCCCAGCGAAACGGGGATCGCGCCCCCGGGGCCGCGGAGCCTGCGCCGGTGCCCGAAGCCCCGCGCGCACAGCCGAGTCCGCGCCGCGCCGCAGACGCCCATCCCGGGGCCCGGGCTGGGGAACCCGCAGGTAAGCGAGCGCCCCCGTGACCCGGCGGTCCGCGCCCCGCCGGAGCCCCCTCCGCTCGCCGCCGCCCAACTTTCCTCTCCGAGGGTCCCCTCCGCCGGCCCCCGTGCGCCCCCTCCCCAGCCCCGGGTCCGCCCGCGGCTCCCTCCCCCATCGCTGCCCCCGAGGGTGGACGAAGGGGGGAAGGGGACACGGAGCTACCTGGCCGGAGGGTATCCCCTTAGTGTGTTTGGGGGGGAACGTCTGGTCGCCGCCCGCCCCCACCCCTCCCCTCTCCTTCCGGCTTCCCCGGTGCGCTGTCGAGGGCCGGGGGAGGGGAAGTCGCGGCCCCGGCTTCCCGGCCCCTCTGGCGCAGACTGGGCAGGGTCTGAGATGGGAACCCACGTTCCCGAGCCCGAGACCCCCAAGGTCAGAGCGGCGGCTGGGCGCGCGGTGAGCGAGGTTCCCGGGAGGGCCGGGGGCCCACGGGGCAGGGTGGGGGAAGGGGCCGAGCGGAGCCGTCCGCCGGGGCGTCCTCGCCGGGACGACACCCGCCGGACCGAGCCGGGGACCGAGCCGGGGACCGAGCTGTCTCCGCGCCGAGCAGAGATCGAGCTGCGCGTCCTATCTCTGCGCGCCCGGCTCCCGGGGAGGTCTAGGTGCCCGCTGGCACCCCAGCCTGCCGTCCCGGGGCTCGTGCGCCCTGTTGGCGGGGGGCGCGTGTATGCCCCGCGCCCGGCCGCCGGGGCACCTCTGGGCGCTGGCACTGGAGGAGAGTTCGCTGCCCTGCCGGCGGGCCGGCCGGGGCCCGCGCGGTTGGCGTCCTCGGTGTTATTCGATCATCGTCTTTGGTGGCGTCCGCGGAGGAAGTAGAGGTGCTGTGCCTTGTGCGGGCCGGAGGTGTGGAGACTGGGAGTCGGGGGTGGGTGCTGGGCGCCAGGCCCTGGCCCTAGGCCCGCCTCACAAACACCTGTTGGAGGCCAGCTCACCGCCGACTCGGAAACCGCGCCGAGGTTGTGGATGGAGCCAGCTCTTCTCGGTGCCTTGAGGCCGCCGGACAGAGGTGGCGGCACCCAAGGCTTGTCCCGGGGTTCTGGGTTGGCATTCCCTTTCCGCAGCTGAGTCCTCACCTCACCTCCTGCAGGGCGCCCAGACAGCACTTCCAGACCCGCGTGCAGTGTACCCCACCCTACCAGAGCACCTCTGGCCGCTCCTGGGTCCCCATCCTCCCCTCTGGAGCTCAGGCTGTTGCTCTGTCCTGGCCTTGTCCCGGTGCCCCTGAGGATGGGGCAGGTGTGCCTGGAGCTAGCAGCTGCGTGAGGGGCCATCAGCTAGTAGCCAAAGCCACACTGCAGTCCCGGGAATGGAGAGAGGACAGGCAGGGTGGGACACGGATTTCATGCTCCAGGGTACATCCCAGTGCTGAGATGAGCCCCTCTAAACTCTTAATCCGACCCCATAATCGCCACCCGCCTTGTCCAGGGGAAGCAGGCCAAGAGCCAGTCAAGGACTTGTCCAAGGTCACGTGGAGAATGGATTAGGGGCCACCACTCAGGATGGAGATTCCCGGCAGTCTGCTTCCTGGGGGCCAGGCTGGTCTCATGCTGACCCAAGAGGATCTGAGCCAAAGAGCAGAAAGGGGACCTGGCCCTGGGGTGCCAGGATCCCGCCTTCATGCCAGCATGGCAGGGGCAGCTGCTGGGCCTCCGGGTGCTGGGCTCTGCGTCTGTGTGGTGCTCAGAGCTCCTCTGGAAGAATTCCAGATTGACTCACGCCTCATGAAGACGAGACTCAGAGAGTGGTGAGACCAGAGACAGCTGGGAGATGGGCAGCCGGGGCAGGAGGAGGGGGAGGGTGCTGGTTCCCGGGCAGGCCCAGGGGAAGGGTGTCATGGGGACAGCCTGGGACAGTGGTCTCTTCTGTCCACAGGAAGTGCCCTCTTGCTGTCCTGGGAGAGGCCAGTGAGAGGGTGAGCTGTGGGAGATAGCATCCCCATTGTCCGCAAAAGAGGAGGGTTCCCTTTGGCCAGGACAATTGTGGTGTGTGCTCTTTCTCTCTTTCTCTCTCTCATTCTCTTTCTCTCTCTTTCACTCTCTTTTGCTCTTTCTCACACACACACTTTCACTCTCTTTTGCTCTCTCTCCTCTCTCTCTCTCTCTCTCTCTCTCAAACACACACACACACACAGTGACCTGGGTTTTGAAGATTGAATAGGAGTTTTTTAGGTGAAGCAGGTGCAAGCCGGCCACCAGGACTAGCATGTGCATCAGCACAGAGAGGAGGAAGGGCAGTTCAGCGATCTGTTGCATCTCGTGGTAGGAGGGAGAGAGGAGCAGAAGCTGAAGCCAAAGTCAGGGGCATGGGCACCTTGTGCAGAAATTGGGACTATAGCCTCGGTAACGGCACTAAAAATAGCCCACATGCATGGAGGGCTGTGTGCCAGCCAGGCGCCGCGCCGAGCACTTTATAAAGCCCATCTCGCCGGACATGGAGGCAGAGGTCAGAAGAAGGACCATTTCACAGATGGTGAAGGGAAGACCCCGAAAGGTCAATGATTTGCTCACGCAGCTGCTGCACAGTTGGACTCCGGGCTGAGCTGAGAGGCCTGTCCCTCTGCTCTGTGTCGGATGACTTTTCCAGGACAGGCCCCTAAGAGCCATCTCAAGTCACCACAGTGAAGGAGAGGGACCAGGTGACATAGCCTGTGGCCCTCCATCCTCCTTGCCCCTAGAAGGGACCTGCCACTCTCTCGGTCGCTGATTTCAGTTGCTCCTTAAACAGTGTCCCTTGTTACCAGGTAAACATGCTGGGATTGTTGGAGGGAGCACAAGAACAGGCAAGCGACATTTGGGTCGGCAAGCTAGATAAAGAACAAAGGAGAAGCATTTGCTTTTCTTTCAGCCTTCTGGTTTGGACCTGGAGTACTTCAAGGGAGAGAGGTAGTGGGAGGGGAGGGTGCCCCCAGGGTCCAGGAGGAAATCTGAGCTGGCAGTCGATGGGTGGAATTGCTAGTGTGGTGGGCCAGCCTTGGAATTACATTGTCCAGTGGGAAGACAGACCAGTGGGTTCTCCACAGTGGCTGGCGGCACTGGCATCACTTGCAAAGCTTAAGAAAACAAGAGAGAAAAAAAATTTCTACTGTCCAGGCTTCTCTCTGAGAATCTAATTGATTCGACTCCATGGTGAGGCCCAGGCAGCCGTCCTCCTGCAAGTGCCCAGGTGAGACCAAGCTGGAGAAGAGGGTCAGAGAGAAGAGGATTGACTCTGGAGCTCGGAGCGGTCCTCCCTGCGGAGCGGAAGTCCGCAAAGCAGGCTGGGAAGGAGCAGTCAGGGGTGTGGGTGGAGAGCCGGGTGTGGGAGCTGTCACAGAAAGTGGGGAGGGGCAGACGGAAGGAAGGGGAGTCCCCGGCTTCCTCCCTCCAAGAGTGTTAGGAGAAGTTGATGGGGAGAT
>JAOXYA010054606.1:0-12080 GCA_028565675.1 Sorex palustris | reverse complement strand
GTGTGATTATGTGTCTGTGTGTGAGTGTATCTGTGTGCATATCTGTGAGTGTGTGTCTGTGTGTGTGAGTGTGTGTCTGTGTCTGTGTTTGTGTGTGAGTGTCCCTGTGAGTATGTGAGTGTATGTGCCTGTGTGAGTGTGTGTCTGTGATATGTGTCTGTGTGTGTGTCTGTGAGTGTGTGCCTGTGAGTGTGAGTGTGTGTCTGTGTGGGAGTGTATGTGTCTGGGTGTCTGTTGGGCAGGGCTGTCTGGGCTCTCGGGTGCTCATGCTCATCCATTTCCCTGATTAATGGCCCTTTTACAAAGCCTGAGCAGCGAGGACTCGAGGAGGCCCAGAGATAGGGCCCACGGTCAAGGCTCTGGCCCAGTATGTGACTGAGACCATGACCCTGATTCAAATCCCTGCTCAAACCCCGACACACATGTAGTCCCCTGAGCACTGTCAGGTGCAGCCCCCGAGCAGAGCCAAGGGTGGCTCTGGAGCTGCTGGGTATGCCCCGAAGCAAACAAACCAATGACCCTAAGAAAGGTAAGAGCCCAAAAGACCCAACGAAAGGTAAGAACACCTCAAACTCGTGGCCAGACCAGTCAGCCTGGGCCGGGGTTTCTGAGGGGCTTGCTAGGAACGGGGTGTTTCTGCCTCTGGTTGCCCTTCCCCCATCCCTCACAGATGGGGAGACAGACCACTATGGGCTGTCCTTCCGTGGGGCAATGGGGGTCGGAGAGAGCAGGTGGGCAAGGGTGGGAGGCATGGAAATCAGAAGCCTTCCTGGAGGAGGAGGTACTGAAGACGCAGACAATGGTCCGCAGCCAGGCGAGGCTACGCTTGTGGCAGCTGCAACCTGGGAGGGGGGCGAGGCAACGGCAGAGGAAGGCTGGCCAGGGCGCGAGGGGCTGAGAGGCCAGCTGATGGCATGTGGCCAGAGGGGCCAGATGTGGTGGGCACTGATGCAGAGGGTCTGGGTCCTTGCGCAGGAAACACCTCCCCAGGTGGGTACAAGGGACAGCAGGAGAAGGGCTGGTCCCGTATCAGTGTTCCCTTGGGGAAGCAGAGATGAGCACTGCTCTGTGAGCATTGGAGATGAGAAAGAACTGGGGAAAACAAAACACTGCAGGACTGCAGAGAGAGTATGGGGCCACAGAGAAGAACAGGACTGCAGAGACAGTGCAGGGCCGCAGAGATACTGCAGTCGACAGAGACAGTGCAGGGGGTGAGGTGCCGGCCTTACATGTCACCTACCCTGACCAGCTTTACGTGTTGGCCTTACATGCTGGCCTTGCATGTATCCCACCCCCTCACTGCTGAGAGGAGACAAGTGAACAGACTTGAGCACTGCCAGGTGGGACCCAAACCCTCCCCACCACCCCCAACCCCAACGATGCAGTGTCCATGTGAATTGCAGGGACAGCCTTTGGGTTGGAGTTTTGGTTATTGCTTTTCCTAAACAGAAAAACAAATTTCCGGTTCAGAAAGAAAATCAAAAGAAGAGCGTCCACATACACCCGAACCTGTCCACACTGGCCTGGCCCTGACCTCGGCCTTCGCCTAAGGCTCAACCAGCTGGGGTTCAGCCTCAGACCACCTGGTCTCCCCTTCCTGAGCCCCAAGCAGCCTCCCCACACACCCCCAGGCTTCCAGGACCCCACTGGACACCCACCCCAAGTGGACCACTGTGGGAGACATAGTTGACCCTGAGCACCTGTAGCCAAGTTCAGGGGCTGCCCCAGACCAGCCCCTACACCTCATTGCCCAGGCCTGAAGCCTGCAGTGCCCAGATCTTCTTGATTGGCAGCCTGTGTTTTAGGGGCAAGGGGCATGAAAGCCACTCCTTTCGTTTGCAGTCTGGCCTGGGAAGGAGAAAGAGGGACCGAACCCCCCCTAGCCTCTTGCAGTATGAAGGACCGTGCCCTTGGGGTGATGCTTTGGGCCCCACCCTTGTGGAAGCTCATCAGGAAGGCAGGGCAGGGCACGGGGGATGAGGGCAATGCACATTCAAGTGGGCTCTGGGCGACTCTCCGCTCCCTGACCTCCGTTTCCCTGTCTTGTGCATGCAGATCAGGGCCTGGTCTGCCTCTCTCAGACAAACCCTGCTCACTGCACCATTCCCGCACCTCCAGTTCTCCACCCAGGGTGATCAGAGTGGGCCTAAGAGGTGAAGGCTAGGGGCTGGAATGATAGTACAGCAGGTAGGGCGTTTACCTTGCACGTGGCCAACCCCGGTTCGATTCCTAGCATCCCAAATGGTCCCCCGAGCACCGCCAGGAGTAATACCTGAGTGCAGGAGCCAGGAGTTACTCCTGTGCATCACCGGGTGTGACACAAAAAGCAAAAAAAAAAAAAGAGGTGAAGGCTGCCTGCCACGTCACCCGCCCCTCAGAGCCGACGGCTGTTCAAGGAGGCCCCTGACTGAGCCTCTGGCGCCAGCGCCAGTCCAGCTCATTCCCAGAGGCCCGCACATGCCCCCAGGCAGCGATGGCAGTGTGTCCCTGCTATCCCCCTGGACCCAGAAGAGAGGCCAGCACCAAAGCCATCATATCCGTGTGCATCACCCCACGTGCACGTCTTTCTTTCACTGCAGAAGGATGATGGGGAGAATCCCCCTTTCTCCAGAACCGTGGGTAGCTGGGGTCCCATTCTCCTTCCTGACTTCTAGGATACTCCTGGCCCGCAAGGATGGGATGAAGCCGAGTGTCCCATCTTGAGAGCGCGGGGCTTCCTCCTGGCTCACATCCTGACTGAGTCATAATGAGGTGTATGTGGTGGTGGTGGGGGGGGGCATGGATGTTCAGCCTGGACCAGCCAAGGACACATGGTCCTTCCCCGCTGGGTGCCGGGACCCCTTGCAGTGTTCCCCTATGTCCCAGGTCTGGTTCTCCTGGACCCCAGCCCCTTGATCTGTGACGCCACTCCCCCACCCATCTGCCTGAGAGGAACCAGCTGACGTGTTACAAAGCGTCTGACAGAGGCCTCTCGCCCTCTGCGCCATCAGGGGCTCCCCAGCCCTGGAGAGAGAGAGAGAGAGAGAGAGAGAGAGAGACAGAGACAGAGACAGAGACAGAGACAGAGACAGGGGCGGAGGAATGGAGGGAGTGATAGCACAGCAGGTAGGGCACTTGCCTTGCATGCAGCCAGTCTGGTCTAGCCAGGTTCGATTCCTCCGCCCCTCTCAGAGAGTCCGGCAGCAAATCCTGGCAAGCTACCCATGACGTATTCGATATGCCAAACACAGTAACAAGTCTCACAATGGAGACATTATGGGCCCGTTCGAGCAAGTCGATGAACAACGGGAGGACAGTGCTACAGTGCTACAGTCCCCAGTCATTGAATAGATGTTCTAAACACTAAGAACAGAAATACTGAAGAAATACTGACAGCCCCTAGAACCCCGTACTCTGACCCCGCATTTTCTCAGGACAGGGCTTCCCGACAGACACGAGCAGACCAGCCCTTGGTCTGTCTGTCAGAGCCCCACACTGGGCACGGCCTCACGCTCCGCCCAGCTTCCTCGGGGTCCCCATCCACACACGCACTTGCCACTCCAGCCGTCACCTGTGAAGCCTGGACCCTAACCTTTAAGCATCCCCACCCTGATCCCGCTCCAGACCTACCCCAAACTCCTCTTGCTCCTTCTCATCCCCTTGGTCCGGGGACCATATGGTCCCTGGAGCAACACAAGGAGGGTCTCAGACACAGACACAGACACACACTCTCACACACAGACACACACAGATACACTCACACACAGACCCACATTCTCACACAGACACTTATGCATACACACACAGACAGACATGCACACAGAGACACACACATACACTCACACACCTGATGAGATGCATCTCGTTGCTCCCATTTCACAGAGAAGGGAACCATAAATGAATGAATAATGCAGTAGCAGACCTGGGACACAGCCTCAGTCTAAGTTGTTAACCAGAAAGCAAGCACAGGAGGGGTGGTGCCTGGTGGTGGCTCAGTTTTATCCCCATGTGAGGTGCGGTGCCTGAAGGATGGTAATGGATCCAACGGGACACTGTCCCATTGCCTGTGCTGTGCACTGCACAAAACTGGAGAGCTTTATCATTCACATGCTGTGCCACCTTGGCCTATGTTTCCTCTTCTTTGATTTTGGGAACTCACCCAGTAGCAATGCTCAGGGCTTACTCCTGGCTCTGCACTTAGGAATCACTCCTGATGGTGCTCAGGGGGACTATATGGGATACAAGGGATTGAACCTGGGTTGGCCATATGCAAGGTTTGCTTTATTTCCCCCAGCCGCCTTCCTCAAGATTATTGGCATCTCATCTAGCACAAGATCATCGGGTGAGGGAAGAACCATAAGCCCGACCCCTGTCCTCGACCCCCAGCGAGGCCACTGATGTTCAGGACAGATGCCCCTCAGCCCTGCCCACTGCACAGAGGCTACCTCCCTTTGCTGAGTGGCTGTGGGCACCAGCCACAACCATCTTTCAGGCACAGGGCACTGGCACCAAGGCACTGTGGCCTACCCTGGCCTCATCTCCATGGGCTGAGCTCCTGCTGTCCAGGCCTCAGGGCCCAGGACCCACTGGCTCCCTTACAGAGATGCCCCGAGACGCAGATCCATTGAGCAGGACTGTCCACACAGCACTTGCGGAGACGCAGGCAGGTGGAGATGCTGGCCCTGACCCTCAGCCTGGCTCCAGAGGTGCTGCTCCCAGGAGGCCAGCAGAGGTGGCAGCCCTGTGGCAACGACCCGGGGTCACGGACACCTTCCAAGTGGAAAGTGAGGCGGGGAGTTCCCTGAGTGCTCCGGGGGTGCCCTGGTACCCCCTGAGCCCTGCCAAGGTGGCCTCGGTGGGTGTTCCTAGAGCAAAAGGGTCCTCCAGCACCTCATTCTCCAGTCCCTGTATTGAATTGCTGGCTGGCTCATCCCCTGGGCCTCCCAAGCACCATTTGGGAGCACACCCTTAGGAACCCATCCCTTCCCAACTGCTCTCCTGCATCTGCCGAGGGGCTGGGAGGCGGGAGAAGCATCCGATGCCCCTCCAGACTCCTAGGAGGGGGTTCCAGTGTGTGCTGAGGAACCTGAACCTCCCAGACTCCATTTCCAGGCTGGGGCCTGGCACCAAGGCAGCGCCCAGTGTAAGATGGTGTGATGATCTCCCACAGCCTCCCTCACACTGTGCTCGGGCGTCCCCAGGACGGCCTGTGCCTGTCTCTGAACCCCCTGAATCAGCCCAGGCCTCACATCTGCCTGCCAGCACCTGTGAGTAGAATCTCGAATCTGGGGCCACATCCAGCTCTGGGGTCTTCCCGGCCCGTCTTCTGAGCATCTCAGGGTGACATGGACCCCCAGCCCCCGGTGGGATGCAGGCCGCCTGGAGGTGACTGCCTTTCTTTGTGGAGTGGCCCAAGTTTGTTTTGTGTTGTTTGATTTGGGGCCATACCCGGCGGAGCTCAGGGATGACTCCTGGCTCTGCACTCAGGGCTTGAGGGACCCTATGAGTGCTGGAGATCGAGGTGGGCTGGCCATGGGCACGGCCAGAGATGAAGCCCTGGCCTCACGCTCTGACCGTACCCAGCAGGCAGACCTGGTGCCCAGCTCCCAAACACCTTCGCTTTTAGAGCAGGCACGTTTTTTAAAAAAATGTATTTAATTAAAGAACGGTGATTTACCAAGTGATTAATGTTTAGTCTTAGTCATGCAATATTCCAATCCCAATCCCACCCCTTCCCTCCACCAGCGCGTGCTCCGTTCCCCACCCCCAACACCCACCTGCCACCTGGACAGGCACATTGTGCAGCTCTGCAGTTGGAATCTGGGTCTCATGTTTTCAGCGTTCGATTGAGTCTGTGCTTTGGGTATCACTGCACCATTTTCTCACATAATTGATGAAAATGAGGTCCCTTGCCGTTCTCCCATGACTTCCCTTCTTTTTCTCCTTCCTTCTTCCCTTGGTCCCTTTGCTTCTCTGCCTTCCTGTATTCTGGACCAAGGGCAATCTAGTCCCCCACTCTCTTCACTGTGCTACATTTCCTCATCCAGTTCTTCTCACTTATCTGTGTAATATAGAATAAAACAAGCTCTTACCCCTCCTCCCCCCGAGCCACAGCCTCTGTTTCCCTCCTTTTTCCTTCCCACAGTGCCACATTCCAGTTGCCCCAGGAAGAGCTTCTGGGAGATGAAAAGGGGACCCAGGAGGTGGTGGGGGGGGTCTTGACTCAGCCACTAGGGCCTGTCTGGGTCTCACGTGTCCATTTGTACAGGGGAATTCTGAGCTGGGTGAGCGCTGAGGTCATGGAATTTTCATTTTCTCTTTCTTTTAGGTCACACCCAGCGGTGCACAGGGGTTAGTCCTGGCTCTGCACTCAGGAATTACTCCTGGCGGTGCTTGCAGGACCATCTGGGATGCTGGGAATCGAACCCGGGTCGGCCATGTGCAAGGCAAACACCCTATCTGCTGTGCTATTGATAGCTCCAACCCCGGTTGTGAAATTTTTTGATTCCAGTTTGTACCCTGAGCGCGCGGACATTACAGCTTCAGGAATTGTGGGATCGGAAGGGAAGCTTGCTGAGCAGGGAGCTGAGCTAGCAGGGCAGAGGCGTGGACAGACGGTGACAGGAACAGGTGTGGGTGTGGCAGGGCCGGGGCCTGCTGGGGACAGGAGTCGGGGTCGCCTTCAGAACTGCTGAGGAGGCATGTCTATGAGGAGGGAACTTTCAGATATTTTTCTTTCCTCCTTTTTTTGGGGGGGTGGGGGAGATCATACCCATTGGTGTTCAGGGCTGAGTCCTGGCCCTGCACTCTTGGCGGGTTATGGGGACCATATGGAATGGCAGGGATCAAACCCAGGTTGGCTCATACAAGGCCAGCGCCCTACTTGCTGTCCTATCATTCTTGCCAACGAACAACCTTAGTTTTATGTTTCAAACATCTTACGTGGGGCTTGCCATTTTCCCGGGAGAAGTAGCAGTGAGCTGTGAAAGGATTAGTGCTCAGAAAAAAGCGAAGTTAGACTTGCTCAAGAAACAAACAAACAAACAAACAAAAAGGTGTGTGTGTGTGTGTGTGTGTGTGTACGTGTGTGTACGTGTGCGTGTGTGTGCACAGAACTAGGACATTCTCCATCCCCTCCAAATCTCGGGTCTCTATGCCCACGGGGGCACCTCCTGTGTGTGGAGATGCCATTCCTACCCTCAGAAGCTCACACTCACCTCAGAGAGAGGGGCACAGGCCTCAGGACCCAGCAGCCCAAACCAACAGAGGGAGGGGAATTCGCATGGACAGTCCCTCTTCCCCACCCGCACCCCGACCTACCACCCCAGGCTGATGGCAGAGTGGAGGCCAGCGCAGGACAGGAACCAGCGCGTGCTGATTGGAGAGGCATAACCGCTCCAGTTTGAGCTGCGGTGGAAGCTTTTCTCCCTTCACGGCTGCTTCCTTCAGCTCACCTTCTGCTCTACTTCCCAATTAAGGCCTGGCTCGGGGAGCGGAGAACCGATGCCGCCGTCCAGCCTGCAGTCTGAGAGCCAAAGGGGAGGCAGAGTCAGTCCCTGCCCCCCTGCTCAGACCCTGCGGCCCTATAAATTTAGGATCTCCAACAGTTCTAGAAGATCCCCAGTGGGAATTCTACCATTAGAGATACGTTCTTTTGGCGTGATGCTTGCCGCTCCGACTTACAGCTACGAGAAGGGCATGGTGGTGGGGGACAGACGAGGGGGTCACTGCTTACTCATTCAGGACAAGCTGTGTGAACCGGGGCCGGGGGAAGGCAGGAGAGTGGAGAGAAGGGAGGGAAAGAACGGAAGTCTGGGCCAGGGCCAAGGCCCACTTGCTCTTAGCCAGACGGGTAAGGTCCCAGGGTATGGCCAAAGCTCTAGGGTCTTCACTGCATACTGCAGAGCTATTCTCTCCCCTAAGCATCCTGGGGCAGTTGCCAACCCGGCTGCCTCTCCGGAGCTGGTTCTGAGGCTCCCCATCCCACGCCAGGAAGGCAGGTAGGCCCTGCAACGCAGAGAGATGCTGTTTGGAGAGATGTTGCATTGTCTGCATCACGCCAGCAGAGGGCGGTGGCGGCCCTCCCTGAAGCTGGGTGGCCGGGATGCACTCCGGCTGGGTTGGGATGCGCTCAGCCAACTTACCACACCACTGGGCCCAGTTCCCCAGAACAGTCCTTGTATTGCGATGAAGCTCCACCCGCCTGAACTCGATAACCTAGCCCCACACAGAGGAAGACTATTTATTGTCTGCCAACTCTTTGGGTTGGAATCCTGTACCGAGCTCTGTGTGACTTCGGGCAAGTCTCTGTCCTTCTCTGGTCATTACTGCTTACCCATAAGACAATGGAATGAAGCCTGATCAAATCTCAGGTGCCCCTGAGTCCTGACTTCCAACGGGTGTCTCCGACGGGACTGTGTGTCCTGGCCATGCCCTGCCTGCTGAGTGCTTGAAGCTCTCTGCGAGTTTCTCTCTCACCCGGGCTCCCAGGCCTCTCCCCACATGCCTCTGACCCAGCTGGCCTGCTGGGGACCCCACCCAAGGCTGCATGCCTGGCCCCCGGTGGGGAGGAGGAGGAAGGGGCTCCAAGGAAGAAGCCCTTTCTCACCGCTCTCTCCTCCTGCCTCCCCCTGCTCCCCCGCCAGGAGCTGGCGCCCTTCCTGCTCTCCAACCGCCTTCCTGTCACTTCAAGGCAGGCGGCCTCAGCGCGTCACGTGTTTCTCTAAGAGTCAGATGAATCCACCATCCTGAGGTGATTTCATCTTAATTTCAGGCTCAAAGACATCCTGGAAAAAAAAAACCCAGAGGCATGTGCATGTGCAGCCACGCATATACATACACTTTCTCACATGCACACACACACACACACTCCCACACACACGCTACTCTCCTACATTCTCTCACACACACTCACACACTCTAACACATATTCACACAAACACACACTTTCAAATATACGCTCACACACTCACACACATGAACTCACATACTCACACATGCACACTCACACACTCTCTCTCTAACACACATACGCACACTTCCAAATACACTCTCACACACTCACACACACATGAACTCACACACTAACACATGAACATTCACACACTCTCACACATACATTCTCACACACACACTCTCATACATACTCTCATATATGAGCTCTCTACACACACACATACACACACACTCCCACACACACACACACTCCCACACACATTCTCATATACACATGCCACTCTCATGCATTCTCTCACACACACTCATACACACTCTCTAACACACAGTCACACATATACACACACACACACTCTCACATAACTCTCACACAACATGAACTCACACACTCTCTTATACAAACATTCTCTCACACACACTCTCTCTCTCTCACACACACACACACACATACACACACAGACCTGGAGTCCGAGCTGTCCTGCCGCCCTTGGGGCTAGTTACACTGTTCTCAGTCCATGTCTCCCAGTCTGACCTTAGGGCCCCTGCCTGAGCTCGCTTCGAGCACTGTGGGGCAAGCACTGCCTCCCAACATCCTCCAGGGCAGCTGAGTAAGTCAAGTGTGCTCAGCATCTATGAACTGACACACAGCCCCACTGCATCCCTGGATACTCCATGTTCTTAAAGAGCTCTTTAGTGCTGCATTGTTGTGAGAGGCCGCCTCCAAGACAGCCACCAACAAGAGGGCAGTCTTGAGATGGCCAACACCAAGTTTGCCACGTCCAAGATGGCCACCCCATGGTAGCTGCCCCCAGATGGCCTCCTCCTGAGGCACACAGAGGGCTGAGTCCCCCAGCTCTGACACAGGCAACCTGTGATGCTAACAGAATGTGGGTGAGAGCCAGAGAAGCCTGTGGTCTCTGCCTTGGACATTCTTTCTCTCCTCTCACCAGCCAGGAGAGAGGGGAAGATGTGTAGCTTTCTGGGAACGGAGGCCCCTGGCCCACCTGTGACTTAGAAGCATGGACCCTCCTCCTCTACCACCACCACCCAGTCCTGCCTCAACTGACAATTTAACTGCAACTCCCAAGAGAAACTGTCCCACTGGGTTTCCAGTTCGATGCATTGGCCCACGAAGGTCCCAAACTCCCCACCTCATCCCAGCTCTAAGTGGAGCAAGATGGCGAAAAACTGGGTTGTGTAGGCTGCATGACCTACACACATTAGCAAACAAGAAAAAGAAGAGGACGAGACCAGGATAAACTTTTGTCACTTACCCCAGCTAAGTTTCTGGGTCCTTTATTATGTCATGGGAGAAACTATGACAGATGCACTTCTCACTCATTGTAGAGGAGCTGTCAGAGGCTTTGCCTGTTTCTGATTTGGGTTTGAGAAGTTAAGGCATAGATGGGAAAGCTGTGAGGGTCTGGGTCTCCGCTATGGCCTCCCACCCCTAATATTTCACACTTCCCTTCCACATTTTCCCTGCTTCTTATGGTTCTGAAAAATTTTGGTGGTGTCTGGAGTTGCCTTACTTACGCAAGTAAACGTGACTCAACCACTGAGCCACATTTCCGCTCCTTTCTCACTTTCTATTTTTATTTGTATTTTGTTTGTGGGGCACACCTGGCAGTGCTCAGACCTTTCCTTTCCGCTTTTTTTGTTTGTCTGTTTGCTAATGTGTAGCAGTCGTGCAGTCGTATGGCTCATGGACTAAGGACCTTGCAGTCGTATGGCTCGTGAACCAAGGACCTTGCCTCACACAAAACTGAGGATGCGGAGGGAAGCTTTGATATCTTCCCAGGTCACTGCATTGAACTGGAAATCCAGTGGAATGATTTCTCTCATGAGTTTCTGTTAAATCATCAGCTGAGGCTGGGCTGGGGTGTTTATTTTTCCAAGGCACCCGATGGCCCAGGGTTATTCCTTGCTCTGGTGCTTAGGGATCATTCCTGGCAGGGCTTGGGGGATCTTATATGGTGGCAGGAATCAAACCCAGGTTGGGTGTGTGCAATGCAAGCCTCTTCCCTGCTCTGCTATTGCTCTGACCCAACTTTCTCCTTATTCAAAGGAAATAAAGAGTGAGAACAAAAACGTAGGCAAGTTGGAGCCAGATGAAGACTAATGCTCCCCTGCTGTGCCGAGTCCCAGCTCCATCTTAACAAGAGTGGACAGAGCTGGAAGGAACTTTACCCGGGCCACTAAACTCTCCTAAGTCATCACCACTTTTAATGGCCGAACTGTATTTCCTGGTGTGCTTGAAACAACTTATATTATCCAATCACCTACTTTTAGACCCATGAGTGATTTGCAATTTCCAATACTTCAGAACATTTTGAGTGGGCCCCAGGGCGTGCTCAGCTACCCTGGTACAAGACACAGAGTTCAGTCCTGGCCCCCACATCCAAGTGCCAAAGGTCATCCTCATCACCCTGTGCAATGCTGCCACTCTAACAAGCATGTGCGACCCACAACTGAGTGTCTGTATCTGACGGTGTGTCTGTACCCCATAGCCAAGTAGGCAACTTCCCTGCCCATTCAGACAGCAGGAAGAATGAAGGGAAAGTTGGGTGGGGAGACATAATAAATACTAATGAAAAAGATTTGGTTAAAATAAGATAAAACATCTGGTATGGAGAGCTGAGTCTTGGAACACATTGTGAATTATTGATTTCCTTATTTATTTGGGCTTGAGGCCACACCCAACTAGGTTAGGGGGCTATTTCTGGCTCTGTGCTCAGGAATTACTCCTGCTGGAGCTCCGGGGACCATCCATGATGCTGGGGGACAAATCAGGGTCAGCAGCACAGAAGGCAGGCACCGTAACCCCTATTCTGTCTCTCCAGACCTGGGCATTTTTTTTAAGTGCTGCATTAATAGACCTACAATTTAAAAAATTCTTTTGTCTGATTTTTTAAAAAAATCTCTTTCAAAGAGGCTGCATTGATTTGTAGTCTCATCTGTAAGCTCAAGAGAGTGACCATTTCCTGCACCCCATTCCTTCCTGCAGGACTGTCACTGTCACGGTCCTCCCGTTGTTCATAGATTTGCTCGAGCAGGCCCAAAACATCTCCATTGGAGACTTTGTTGTTACTGTGTTTGGCATATCGAATCCATCACGGGGAGCTTGCCAGGCACTCCTGACACAG
>JAOXYA010054588.1:0-12081 GCA_028565675.1 Sorex palustris | reverse complement strand
AGGATGAAGGAGACGTTACTGGGGCCTGCTCGAGGCAATCGACGAATAACAGGATGATTTGTGATTTTGTGATTTGTGTGAAAGGCAGGTTGTGGATTTCTAGGGAACAGGATGAAAACATCCAACTGGGATTTCTACCCATGACTCACTCCTGGCAGTAGTTTATCTCAAGCTGTTGGTGGAAGGGTGGGAATATTTGGAGAATGACCTCCTCCTCCTTCAGGCTCATAGTCTATTTTCATGGAACCTTAAGGATGCACGACCCTGCCCTCCTCATCCCTTCTTCTCTGGGCTCCTGTGCCCCTCTGTAGGTGTGAGTGGTGCCAGGGGCTTGGCCCAGCCTGGGATGAACTAACTTTAGACCACTGGACTCTAAACAGCAGCATGTGAATTTCTTCCATTTTATTTTATTTTATTTTATTTTCCTGATCAACCTTGTGCTTCTGGATGTTTCACCTAAAAGGAAACTTAGAGGCACCCACCTTATTCATTGTTCATTGTTGGTTTTTTTTTTTTTTTTTTTTTTTACTTTTTGGGTCACACCGGTGGTGCTCAGGGTTTACTCTTGGCTCTGAATTCAGGAATCACTCCTGGTGGTGCTTGGGGGACCATATGGAATGCTGGGAATCATACCCGGGTTGGTCATGTGCAAGGCAAATGCCCTACCCACTGTGCTATCGCTCTAGTTCCGCCCCCCCACCCCGCCACCATATTCATTGTATCTTACTTTATTGTTAGCTATTGTGGGGTGCACCCTGGGAGGTGGGGTATGTGGTGCCAGGGATGGAAGACAGGGTCTTGCCAATGCCAGGAAAGTTCTCTACTGCTCAAACCCATCCCCATGTCCCACTCTCTGGAAAGATGAACAAATGAGGCCCAGAGAGGAAGGGCAGTGGGTCCAGGTCCTATGCTGGGTTCAAATCCAGAAGAACTGGAATGACTTCCAGAGAGTCAGGCTGACTTTCACAGAGTCCCCCAGGGCTCCTTCTGGAGTCAAGTCCCCAGGGTGTCCGGAAGCTGCCCCTCCCCCACCTCCCAGGGCACATTCCTGCCACCAGAGCTTATGTGTGTCTAGTCTGGCAGTGAGGACGTCTCCTGGGCATGCAGCCCTGCTTGGGAAGCCTGAATCTGTCTCCTTTGATTTGACTTGATAAAGCTCAGCTAACATCATTGCCCATGGCAAGCACAGCTGATAAGGAGTTCTCTGGTCCTACGTCAGGCACCCTGGTGAACAAGGAGGGTCCTATTGACTTGCTCTTCACTTCTAACAGAGGGGTGGGACAGTGTGTGTGTGTGTGTGTGTGTGTGTGTGTGTGTGTGTGTGTGTACTAAAAAATTTGTCACCCAGCAAACTCATTATTTCCCCTGTTCAAACATCTCTCTGTTCATTCAATAAGTGTTTATTCAACAAGTAAATAGTATATATGAGGGGAGGGAAAAAGGCCCCCAAGATTCATTAAGATTTTTTTTTTGCTTTTTGGGTCACACCCGGCGATGCACAGGGGTTACTCCTGGCTCATGCACTCAGGAATGACTCCTGGTGGTGCTCAGGGGATCATATGGGATGCTGGGAATTGAACCGGGGTCAGCTGCATGCAAGGCAAATGCCCTACCCGTTGTGCTATCCCTTCTTAATATTTTTTTTTCTTTTTGGGTCACACCCGAAGATGCACAGGAGTTACTCCTGGTTCATGCACTCAGGAATGACTCCTGGTGGTACTCAGAGGACCATATGGGATGCTGGGAATCGAACCTAGGTCAGCTGCATGCAAGGCAAACGTCCTACCTGCTGCGCTATCACTCCAGCCCCTTGTTAAGATTTTTTAAGAGCAGGAACAGAACAGAATGAAATGTAAGAGGGGGCAGAGAGGGCTCAAGTTGAACAGTTGGGCAGAGTCATAACACCGTGGAAAGGGCGCTTGCTGTGCGCGTGGCCACCCTCATTAGATCCCCAGCATCCCATATGATCCCCTGACCCTGCTAGATGTAATTCTTCAGTGCAGAACCAGGAGTCACCCCTGAGTCTCTCCAGGTGTGGCCCCAAACAAAACAGAACAACACACAACATGAAGACAGCATGCTGGGAAAACCAACCTCCTGAGTTCTGCTCAGCCTTACACAGCACCTCTGGCTGGGACAAGTACGTGCATCTAGGGGCCTCAGAGGACTCAAGGGTTGCACGCCTGAGTTCACTGGTAGGCAATGCCCCTTTCTGCTGGGCCCCTGCTCTCCCTGGTGAGAAGAGGGTAGTGATCACCACGGGCGGGCCCTTGAACAGTGTCCCTGCCTCGCCCCCAAGGTGTGGGCCATTTCTGCTCACGGGGCTGCCAGTTCTGAGGCCAGAAGTCACTCCTGTGTCCCGCATTTGTCTCCTGAGCCCATCACTCCTGGGATCTGCCCACGGTGGGGATACCTGTGAAACCAATTCTGTCTTCTGGGAAGTCAATGACTCACGTGGGCAGGCTGCCTGGGGAAGGAGATGTGTGCGAGTCCTCGTAAACCAAACCCAAAGAAAGGCAATAGACAGCTTGAGAAAGGGGGTCTCAGACCCCATGATGAATCTGATTCAGTGGAGATGTAACTGGGTGGAAGATAAGAAAATAAAGGTTTGTTCTGCCCGTCTCATTCTCCTGGTCCATGAATCCTCTCTCAACACCCCCCCCCTCAGGGCCCCGTTTGCACCTGCCATTGTGCTCTTGGAATAGGTTTTTGGTACCCTATCCACGCCAAGTTGCAGAGGTAGCCTGGTCATGGTAGAGGGTGTCTGTAGCTCACTTTGGTACTCAGCTCCTGACATGCTTCCTTTGACCCATATCAAGCACAAATGCTCCCTCCAAGAGATACGTCCATGTGAACTGCTCAGCCTCCCACTTGACACAGAAAGAATAAGGCTTCCCCCACACTTCTTGCACCTTCACTACTATAGTGCTTGATCTGAACTCTCTAGTCTTTGATTTCATTTTCCTTTTTCTGGCTCTATAAATTGTGGGCCAGCACAGACCTCTTTCCTGGGTTCTTTCTAAGTGCTTGTGGTGAGAAGCTATGGGGATATTATTTTTATGATGAATTTCTACATGAGTGATTTTTTTGAAAAGTTTTTAAAAAATACACATCAGTTTTGATACCAAAGATTTGTAAACCGCTGTTCCTCTGGTGAAAGTATCCTGCCCGCATATATGCCTGACTGGGAACATCTGTAAAGGTGATTAGAGGCTGCCCCAAAAGCCTTCATCCCTCTTGGAGAGCCCGGCAAGCTACTGAGGGTATCCCGCCAGCACGGCAGAGCTTTGGCAAGCTACCCGTGGTGTACTCGATATGCCAAAAACAGTAACGATGATGGTCCTCATTCCCCTGACCCTGAAAGAGGCCCCAATATGCCATTGGGCTACACTAGCACGTGACAGGGACGAATGGAGACATTACTGGTGCCCACTCGAGCAAATCAATGAACAATGGAATGATAGTGACAGTGACAGTGACAGTTCCTCTGGCACGTGTTAGAATCAAGCAAAGTAACGCAACCTGATTAGGAGTCCACAGTTGCTTTGTAGGATACATACAGAGAAGTTCATGTAGACTGGCTTGCTTGCTGCATACACTAAACACCCTGACCAGAATAGTTTGCATGTCTTAATGGGTCTCACCTGGAAATTTGGGGTATATGGTCCCAGCTGTGACAGGTGGCCAAGCATTTAGGTACCCCCAAAACAGTTTTTCTCATGGATGTTCCAGGTTGGACAATGAGGGCTCCTGTTCCTTGGTTATCCTCTCTCGTGTACATGCTGTCATTAATTTATTATCATTACTTACTATTTTTCTTTGGTTGTCATGAAGTCACCTGGAAGTCCCACACAGTTCAAACCCCAGATTTGGAAGAGCTTCCAGGAGGATCATAATTACCTCATGGTGGTCCTTCTGCTCTCTTTACGCTGTCTGCCTCCCGTCTATCCCCTCTCTCACTTCCAGATTAATCTCTCCAGACGGCAACCCAATCACCAGGCAATTCAAGGGCTTTGGCTCCTGAAAAGAACAATTCCAGACCATTTATTTATTTATTTATTTATTTGCTTTTTTGGGTCACACCGGCAATGCACAGGGGTTGCTCCTAGCTTTTCACTCAGAAATTACTCCTGGTGGTGCTCGGGGGACCATATGGGATGCTGGGAATTGAACCAGCTGTGTGCAAGGCAAATGCCCAACAATTGTGCTATCACTCCAGCCCCAATTCCAGAGCATTTCACTGGACTATTTATTTATTGGGCCAAATCCAGCAGTGGTAAGGGTTATTTCTTGCTCTGTGCTCCAGAGTGACCCTTGGTTGTACTTGGCAGACCATATGCAGTGCCAGGGATGGAACTGGGGTTGACCAAATGTGAGTCCAGGGCCTTAACTCCTTTACTATGTCTCTGACCTTTGCATGACTTTTTAGGGACTCCATAGAATCTTTCTCTCTAGGCTTTCCTTTTTCAACACAATACTTCTAAGGACACTTGCATGGCCCTAGCTAGCCCCATCCTCACGCTTTCCCTGTGACAATCCTGTTAATTATAACAGCTTTTGTTTTGGTTGTTTGTTAAGGATGGGTGCATACCTACCAATGTTTAGGGCTTACTCCTGGCTCTGTGCTAAGGGATCACTCTTGGTAGGGCTTGGGGGAACCTTATGGGGGTGCAGAGGATTAAACCTGCATCTGTAAGGCAAGTGCCCTCTCTGTCCAGATCCTCAATAGTTCTTACTTGCATCTGTTGAAATCCTACTCGCACTTTATAGAGCAGTTCAGATACCTGCTCCTCCAAGGCCATTTCCTCAATACCTTCCTCCATTCCCTTTCTGAAGGCTTCTTCCATAAACACACTCTAGCACGTGTTTCCTGAACTAACATGCACCCATGCTGCGAGGGACAGAGGGCATAAGCACATGAAATACGTTACAGGGCCCTGAGAGTTACTTAATTCTCAAACCCAATGCAATATAGCTTTTTACTTCCTCCCATGGAACTGGGTAACATTTTTAGACATCCTAAGCCCTGGAAGTGGGTAAAATCTTTAGAGGTTCTAAGAACTGAAAACAATATGATACGTCCCCCTCAATGTCAAGTAAAATAAAAATAGTGCTATCCCAAACATATATTTGAAAAATAAAATCCTACCAAACTAATATTTCCTTTGAAGTTTTGCTGAATATCAATATCAGGTTATTGAAAAAAAATCAAGGGGAGGATTTGGGGCCACACTGTCAGTGCTCAGGATTATTCCTGGCTATGTGTTCAGGAGTGACCCCTGGTGGTTCTCAGGCTGATGTAGGCAGTATAGGGAAGGCCCCCCCTCCCAAGGCAATAGCAAAAGCAGAAAACAGGAAAAACAGGAGCTGTGAAGGCCTGATAAGACCTTGAGGAGCAATAGACTCTGAGAAGATTGACCCTCCCCATGAAGAAAATTCCTCGAATACCCTAACTTCAGCCCAAAGAAGACCATCGCCACTCCCAACCTCCTGGTAACCTCCTGAGTAAAACCTCCTGACTTTGACGTAGAAAGAAGCCCCACATGGGGGCAGGTTGGAGAAACCCTTATAAAAGCCACCTGAACAAAGGAAGCATGCGCATATGCTGCCCGAGCCCATGTGCTGCTTGCGCCCACGTGGCCGAGTATGCTGGTGCCCAAGCACATGTGTCACCCACATCTCCCCTCTTGAGATGTGCACTTTCATGCTTTCATGTCTAATGCTGGGATGTGTGTAGGGGCTCTCTCTGCTTTTGGAGAAGCCCGGGTTCTCTCTTGAGTGCATTGTTCTCTCTCTCTCTCTCTCTCTCTCTCTCTCTCTCTCTCTCTCTCTCTCTCTCTCACTCTCCCTCTTCACACCTTAAAAACCCTCCAAATAAAATCTATTTATTCAATGCTTGTCTACTCCTGAAATTCCTTTCTGTGTGGTGAGACAAGAACCCAGTAACCCTGGGTCCCGGGTGGCAGAGGTGGTTGGGGAGAAAGTGACCATCTTTCTCCTCCCCGCTTCGTGTAAGTCACCAGTGGGGCCGACAGACGTCAAGGCGACCATTTGTAGTTGTAGAAAACAAACTGTGGTCAGTGGGATACAGGGCAGTTACCTTACCTCCTGTACCTACCTCTCTGCCTCCACCCCCCAGATTTTTGTGTTTCCTCTTAAGCTGGTGCCCTCAGTGATGCTTTTTGTTGGATAATCCAGCACAGACCCAAACCCCTCCCAGCTCTCAGGGGCGCCTCACTAAGCCCCTTTGACCACATCATCAGGACCAATCACGGGTACAGGCATTTCTGTCTGGGTGGCTTTTCTGAGTGGGAAATGGATTCCAGATGTTGACAGCAGGCAGCCACCAAGGCAGACCTGAGACTGAGCAGTTCATGGAATTTCTTAGAGCCACACAGAGGCCTTTGTTCTGGTGTTCGGGCACCACCTCCACCACCCCCTGCAAAGTGTGGTTGGTTGGGTCTTTTCTGGGAAAATGGGGTGAAGGAAAAGCTGAGGATTAAGTCTCCACTGGGCATTGAGAATTAGAGATCCCCGTCTGACTCTGAGTCTTGGTTACCTCCTGCTGAAGGCAATTCAGGAGTAGACACTGAGTTTTAGAGTTGTGAGGACCTAACTTGCAGTCAGGGAACAATGAGAGCATCACAGTGAAAAGTGCCTGTTAATGAGAAAGTTGAATATTGTGATGAGGACGGGCCATGAACTCAGGAGATATGCACAGAATCAAATGATGCATGAGCTTCAGATAGAGATGACAGAGGGGGTAGGGCATTTGCCTTGCATTCAATGGACTCCTGCTCAATCCTTGGCACCAGGAGTGATTCCTGAGCACATAATAGGAAGTAGTGCCTGAGCACAACACCGCCCATCCCTCTCAAACTACAAAAAAAAGATGTACATGTACATGTACATGCATGTTTGTTCAAGGAGGTCATCTCTGAGAAGGCTATGCATGCAGCATCGATTTTAAAGTCATGCAGTCATTAAAGATTCCTCTGGGAATACCTCAGATTCCTGGAGAGGACAATTTTCTTCTCTAGGAAATGATAGACTCCCACAGACTTTACAAGGCCAGCAATCACTCACACATTGGTGCCAACCTGTTTGATCAAAGGCAACTTGAGGATAATAAACTGACCCTCAAAAACTGGTAATGTTAGCTGAGAGACTGGAGTAGAGGGTGGCTGTGGAATGCTGGGTAGCAGAGGGATTAAAGAACTTCAGGGAGAAGAGAACTTAAGCTCTACTAATGGCATCTGGAGAGGGTTTTTTTACCTCCAGAAGTCAAAGATCAGACACAATAAGGGCTGTGCTCCACGGTGGGAGATAATCAGTGAGATGCCAAGAAGACACAATAGGTAGGAAAACATGAAAACATTCAAGTGTTTCGGTGAAGTGAGGGGTTTGGAGGTGTGTGGATCAGAGTTTGAATTCTAGTTTTATCACTATTGGCTCTGTGTTCAATTGTAAACAATATTTATGATTATACTTACTATACTTATAGTATCACTTGCTATAAGATAGTTTTTCCCCACCCAAAACATCAGAATGTTAATAGGAATTGTCATGGAACTTCTGGAATAAATGACCAAGTAGAAGATCCTTCAGCATTTATCTCTCAGTACAGGTCAGGTCTGGTTATCATTAGTTTGAACAGTTCCTGGGAGCTTCTACAAACTCAATTCAGCAGCAAATTTTGGGGCACTGTGCTAAAGTCATAAGACATGAAAAGGGGAATTGGGAGAATTATTTGTCCATAGTCTCTAGCCCTAAATCAAGCAAACAGGAAAGCAGATGTATAAGGAAGATGTCTGAGATGGATCTGAAGGAGGATAGGTTACATGGGGTGGGAATGAGCAGGTATCCACGGGAAAGACTCCTTGTGAGCAAAGGCACAGAGGTAGGAAAACCTAGTCCCTAAGTGGACCAATCAGAGTTTCGTAGCAGGAATAAAAATGTCCTGGCACAATGCACACGAAGCTCTAATTCTGACACTAATGTTTCACGTTATCTTAGCCTGACCTTCAATTCCAGCACAACTCTACAAACTTAGACTTATTCTTGTCCATCACGGGAGAGACAGTGCCTATTATTCATCTGGATTACAATTAGTTGATGGTGATTCTGAATTTAAAAGACCTACCAATTCCTAAAAGTTTCTCACAAAGTGATGGAAACAGGTGAGGGAAAGAGGTATTTCCTTTATTATTTGGTCTGTTTCAACCTCAAATTCTAAACTGCTCTCAGGTTATCTCTCATGTGAGGCAAGAGACTACTTGGCTTGATATAGGAGAAGCAACTGAACTCTAGCTTATTTTCTATGCAAACCTCTTGTTTTCTGTTTTGTTTTTGTTTGGGGGCCACACCTAGTGATGCTCAAGTTTCACGCAGGGCTCTGTATGCAGGGATCACTCCTGGCAGGCTCAGGGAACCATATTATTTTCTATCCATCCTATGGAGACATGAGTACCTTCCCCATACTCATATCCATACAAGATGTGAGTGCTTGTGAGAAAGAAATGAAATAGCACATGACAAGTGAATTGTCTGGTTTTGAAGTGAACTTTCCTGGTCTGTATCATTAAGCACCAACCATGTGTCAGCTACTATGAACAAAGTATAGTCCCTTCACTAAGGTCATCCCATGGCCTTTGCATTTCTTCCACATTTATTATGAGCAGGGCCCTCCCACCTGTAAGGGATTTTCAAGAGACTCTTCTTTCATATTGTAGCTGTTGTTTTATTATTATGGTGAGGACTCCTATAACATGCTCACATTGTCAGGGGTTAAACCCAGGGTTTTAAATATGCAAATAATGTGATCTATCTCTTGAGCCACATTCCAGGTGCCTCTTAGATTTTGACTGCTTACTCATACTGTCCCTTCAAGTAAGAATTTCTCTGGCCCACTTCAGCTCCTTGTTGCTTGCCTTATTTTCTTCAGAGCAATTTCTTTGCATTGGCAATGGAAATGTGAACTCCCTGAGAACCAGCCCTTTCTTGGCTGGTTCTTCATCTGTATGCCAAGAGAAGACACCACACTTAATCAATATTTGTTGACCATCTACTGAATGATGGCCAACTGAAGTCTTGGGTGATAGAAATGGAATAGAACAGCTAGATTATAAAATAATCCTTGAGAACAAAGGCCATGTACATTTTTTGTCCTTGTTATTTATCTTGTACTTCATTTCTCTCCTCCCCTCTCCCCCAGAATTCTGGACAAAGAAGGGCTGGAGCGATAGCACAGCGGGTAGGGCATTTGTCTTGCAAGCGGCCATTCCAGGTTCGATTCCCAGCATCCCATATGGTTCTTTGAGCACCACCAGGAGTAATTCCTGAGTGCAGAGCCAGGAGGAACCCCTGAGCATCGCCAGGTGTGACCCAAAATGAAAAAAAAAAAAAGAAAAACTATATAATTCTGTACAAAGAGCAGAGCATAATAGATACTGTTGACTGATTGGTTTAATCAGTAGCTACTAAGAGGAGGAATATCAGGATCAGGTAAAGGAATTGTTGAGATTATGGGATTGGGCACAAGAACAAAAACCAAAAAAGGAAAAAAACCCCATAAGAACTTGTTTTTGATGTAGCAAAAGCCTTGTAATTGTGGAAAAAATGTTTTCCGTGTAGGGAGATTTTATTATTGTGGTGTGGTGGAATTAGTAGATTTATAGTCATTTTTACTGCTTATAACTTTAAAAGCATGGTACATGAGCTTATATAAGGAGGCTGGAGGTTTCACAATTTTCCATTGCTTTGAAATAGAGGTGACCTGCATGTACATTTGGGTCTACGTGACGTTTACAAATCATTTATCAGCATTGCGCTCCCAAGAGCTTGCACTGCTATGCTCCAAGAAGTTGGCTGACACCCCTGACAGGAGAAGCCAGGATATGTTTTGACAACCGAGTGGTTTCCTTAGCAAACGCCTGATGTTCCCAGGCAGTTCTCAGCAGAGAAAGCTTTGGATCTCAAATCAAGGCCGTAGCTCTCAAGGGTTTTCCTCTCAGAAGCACAATCTACTGCATTCTAAGACAGGTGTTTGGGTTTACCACTGGGCTCTGTGAAGCTGACTTGTCAGATGAGTACAAAGCAGGACTTGGGTCTCATCACCTTAATATATTTTTTTAATTTAAGAAAAGTATGCAGGGCTGGAGAGATAGTACAGTGGGGAGGTCGTTTGCCTTGCATACAGCTAACGTGGGTTCGATCCCCGGCATCCCATACGGTCCCCTGAGCACCACCAGGAATAATTTCTGAATGCAGAGCCAGGAGTAACCCCTGAGCACCTCCATGTACGACCCTCCTCCCCCCGCCCCCCCCCAAAAAAAAGAAAGAAAGAAAAGTACAAATGGGGCGGGGTGGGAGAGGAGAGAAGAGATAGTATAGAAGTTAGGACTCTGTCTTGCCTGTGGCCCACTCGAGTTTAATCAACAGCATCCCCTATGGTCCCCCAAGCTCCACTAGGAGTTATCACTGAGTTCAGAACCAGGAGAAAGCTCTGAGCACTGCCAGGTGTGACCCAAAAGCACAAAGGACCTGAGAAATAAGCAGGGGTTAGGGCACTTGAGGTGTATCCCTGAGGCTCTTATTCAAATTCTGAGCCCCAGATGTGGTCCACCACTCTGCAGGGGGAGGAAGTGAAGGATAAAGGGGTGGGAGGCTGGAGTGGGAGTGGGGTCACTCCTGAGCACAGAGCCAGGAATAGCCCCTGAGGGTGGATTAAGGCCCCCCTCTTACTCCCACCTCAGAAAAAAAAGCACAAATACCTAGTGACTCCGAGAATGTGTTCTGAGTCCCTTCTAAGAACCTAGCATTGAGTTAGGCATCATACTGGTGTCAAAGGTGACCACCATGTCCACCGTATCTAGTTTTAGCTCACTCTCTTTAGAATCAGCAGTACCTTCATGGAAAAACTACTGTTCCAAAGTCTTTTTTGGTCTTAACTCTCAGAGCTGTGTCGATGTATCCATGTAAGGTCAAGCACAACCCCCGCAGCCCCATTTCTTGCATAAGGAAACGTCAAAAGTCTCAGTGACCAGCATTTGCAAGCCTCTGTAGTCATTAAAACATGTGTTATCTTTTCGAATCCTCCAACCAACCATATATATTGTTGCCAGTGAGGTAAGGCAAAGACATTTGCCTAAGGCCTCATAGGGAATTGCAGAAGCAGGATTTAAAAATTGGAAAGTTTTACCGGTTACTGAGTGAATACTTCTTACCATAGAGTAAGTGTTTTGTCTCTTGCAATGTCAGCAGCGAAGATGAATTCATGCATTCAACAAATATGTATTGAGAATCCAGTGAGGCAAAATTGTATGACTTCTGAATATATGCAGCTTAGTCTAATGGGAAGGAAGAAACTGTTCCAATAATCCTATAAATCAATGTGTGGTGTCTCTATGAGAAAATCCTGAAGTTTTTCTCACATGGCTCATGGTGGAAGGATTTTTTTCCTGGAAGGTATTTGGTGACCTGAAACCACCAGGTCTCACTTAGCAAAGACCTACAAGTTAATATGCACCCAATACTGCTCAGGATACGGTGAGCAATCTCTGGTGTCAGAAATATTGCAGTGGAAGGAGAAGAGAAAAATCAGGAGAATATGTTTTATAGCTTTCTTGCAGATTCCTTCTCTTTTTTTCTGCTGCATTTTCCACCTGAAGGTTGAACTCTTGAGAGGGGTTATGGCTTAGGTAACCCTGAAAGTTGACTCTTTCCCAGGTGATAAGCTAACATCAGAAGTTCACTTGCAGAAGATTTCTTGAAAGAATCTGTCACAGGGGCCAAAGAGTTACTCCAGAGGTTAAGACACTTGCATGTGGTTGGTGCTGGTTTGATCCCTTGCACCACGTGGCAGACCCACCTTTTGCACAGCTGCAAGAGATCCCTGAGCACAGAGCTGGGAGTCTCCCCCCCCCCAAACACTAGCATGTGTGGACTGCAAAACAATCAATTAAATAACTAAGTAAGTAAAAGTAAAGGCCCTCCTGTTGATCACCGATTTGCTTGAGCGGGCCCAGTAACGTCTCCATTGGAGACTTTGTTGTTACTGTGTCTGGCATATCGAATACTCTC
>JAOXYA010054498.1:0-12084 GCA_028565675.1 Sorex palustris | reverse complement strand
GAGAGAGAAAGAGAGAGAGAAAGAGAGAGAAAGTAAGAGAGAGAGACAGAGACAGAGGCAAAGATAGAAAATATATCTCAAGTTGAGATGCAGGTAAGTCAACCTTCAAAACCGAGAATGCACCCTTCATGCCTTTATAGAGCTGGTTTTATTTTTGTTTTTATTTATCATTTTCCTTTTCTATCCTCGAGGTGGAGATTATGAAGTGCCAGAAATTGAACCTGCCAGAGATTCACCCACATGCAAGACAAGCATCATCCATTATGTACTGTATTTTTGCACCTGCTCTCCCTCCTGATGGTTGGTTTTATAGTGAACTTTACTCAAATTGCCCTATTTGACCTTTGTCACTAGAGTATGGTAAAAAAAAAATTCTTGGACCCTTGAAGGGGAAAGTGGGGGAGTTCCATAATTTTATCATGATCTTTTTGTTTGTTTGTTTGTTTTTTGTTTCCTAGGGAGTCCACCCTTATCTGGGAGCTCTTTGATTTTCTCCATCTCCAAACAGCTCAGGATTTGTATCCCAAAGGGAGTGTGGTATTCATTCTTTGGGGCTCCTCTGCTGGAAACTAGGCAGCTTTCTGAAAATTTCATTATACTGCTCCTCACTATCTGACTGGAACATGCCTTGATTCTTGTAGGAAGCTCTCTGATTTTTCAAGATTTATCCAAAGTCTTGGCAGAGTCCAACCATCCATTTAAGGAGCAAATGGGACAAGGCAAAAAATGTTGAATTGTTTCTGATGAAACAAGAAAAAGTCAAAATGAAGGGAGGACTGAGTTTTGCTTGAACATAGAGTAATTAATGACTAGACACTTGAAGAATTACAATGTGCAAACCAACACACAATTTGCCTTGCTCAGCAATAAGAATCCACCACCTATTAATGAGATCTTTCCCTCTTTGCTCTTCACAAGTCTTTCTCCAAAAACAATCACAGCCTGGGTACAGTGAATTATAGACAAGCCCCTTGAAGAATCACAAGATAGTAAAGCCGAGACCACAGTCACTTGGCACAATCAACACTTGGACACCGCAAAAGGCTCTCAGTCCGCTGATTCTTCATGAACTCTACAACTCCCTGACTTGACTATATCACTATCATTGAGGAGATGCACAGTATTTTTATGGTAACATCAGCTCTTCTCATGTAGGGCCCTTGTCCTCTCTTTACTGTCTGCATAGGAAACTCTTTCTCTAGATTTTTAGGCTGGCTATTTGAGTTCTGTGTCTAGAAGTCAACTCCCAGTGGCAGAGAAATGGACCAACTGGTCAGTACTGCATGGTCACTAAGCACCGAGCCAGTAGTTATCTTGAGCATTGCAGGGTGTGATCCCCCTCCAAAAAAAAAAAAACCAAAACAACAATGAAAACAAAACAGTACAGGCCAACAGATCTCCTCTGAGTACCATCTAAAGAGGATCTGATTATTTCCTAGAAACACACACAGTGAGTAATTTAGTTAAAAATGCAAATACTTTTGATTGTGCTGTCTCTGAGTCATAACCAATCTCCATGGGACAGGAAATGCAGCTTTCTTTGTACCTTTGCTTTCTAGAATCCATGTGTTTCACAAATCAGTGTGGACATACTGATTGCATTAATGAGAGCAACCTGGAAAAAAATCCTGAACCTTCAGACTTGCTTCTGTAGTGAGAACAGAATAGGGTGGGGACAAGGATCTTTAAGATATGAACAGAGGGAGAGAATTAATAAGGCTAAATAATTAGCATATTCAGCAGCTGGAGAGCATAAGGGCATCAGGTAAGATGATTCCCTTGTATGTGGCCAACCCCAGTTGAATCCGACCACCACAAATGGTGCCTGAGCACAAAGCAAATGGTAAGCCCTGAACACTGCTAGGTGTGACCCAGAGTCAAATAGAGGAAAAAAGGAAAGTTTATTCAATTTCTTTATCTTTAAATTCATCTGTGCATCACTTCTTGGCCTTTTAGCTAAGATCAACTGTAGTATCTATTCCTGTTAGTTTAAATTAGCATCTATTCCTGTTAGTTTAAGCTTGGGGCCAGAACAATGATACAGCAGGGAGGGTGTTTGCCTTGCATGCGGCTGACCTGGCTTGATCCTCGGCATCCCATATGGACCCTCAAGCACTGCCAGGAGTAATTCCTGAGTGAAGAGCCAGGAGTAACCCTTGAGCATCGCCGGGTGTGGCTCCAAAATCCAAAAATAAAGTAAAATATAAATTCAGTTATGGCCAAGGTTTCCTGTTTCTCTAGGAATATGAATGTTTGCTTTCTAAGTATCACCTGCCTACATAAAAAGTTGTACAATTATGAGGCAAATTTATAAGCACAAAGATGGGTATGGCAATGGATATATGATGCATCTGTAAGTCGAGTTTTATAACTTCATTGTGGTCCGGAAGAGCACATCTCTCTCTTTCCTTGATTGATGAAGTCCAGAATTCCTGGTCTCTCTCAGAATTTCTGAATTACTTAGACCAGAGGTCTTCCTGAGCTTATCTCAACGGTTGCTGTCTTTGATTTGAGAACCACCCATTGAAAAGCTCTAACAGTAATGATGAGTGACCTCTGACACCCATCTTATTTCATAAGGCATAGTCTCTTGTGAAGACCAAACTCTTCTTTCCTGCACCCATTCCAGGTGTGTTCCTTGACAATATCAACCTCTCTGAGGTATCAATCATGCGTTTTGTGGCAGTGAGTATTCTATAATAATCCTCAAAAACTACACAGCCAACTCGACACAAAGGGGCCTAAAAGGAATCTTAAAGCACAGACATAAGCAAAAGTGACCTTTATTATGACGTTTGTTATGCAGTGCAACTACACTATAAACATATTTCATATTTCTGGCTACCTCAGTTATTTTTATAGGGACACCCCTGTAAAAATAACTGAGGTAATACTTGAAGAGGAAAGCATTAGAACACACCTGAAAGCACTGGGGTCATCATGACTATCCCCTCTGGTACTGGCTGGGGTGTGTAGTGTTGGAGATGGAATCCAGGGATTCTTCTATGAAAGGCATGTGCTTCGTCACTTAAGATCTCTATCTTCTTGCCCCCTTCTTACCATTTCATCTCATCTTACCATTTATAGTTTAGGTAACTTAAGTTTTAACCCTGTCAAGCGACTAAATGAATTTTGGTTTTTGATTAATTAATTAAGTTTTTGATTAATTATTTGATACACTTAATTAGGATAAAGCAAACTGAGAGCAGGAGAAATAGCCACTGGATGTGGCCCCCAAAGAAAATACAATTAAAAAAAACAGATAAAAGTATTTTCTCAATGTAATTCTCACTTATTTATTTTAATTTTCACAATAGTACAATACTAATGTCTCAAAATTGAACTGTTGCCACACCATGCCATTTACAAATATACTGGCTGGAATGCACCTTTACGTTCAAAAACACATGTCTGTTTTCCTATCTTTAATTGGCTTAAAAGGATTTCTAATGATACATGCACAAGAATTACTTGAAAGTATTCCTTTCAAACCAAGTCTGAAGACATGCCCTCTAAGCACTGTAAACTATGATAAGAAGACAAGACAGTGGAATCAAGTAAATAAGTTAGAATGAAAAATAAATACATAAGATTCCTATGAGCTGAACCCTAAACAAAACAGACTTACTAGGCTGACATCAAAGTCTGTGAAGAAACAAGAACAGAGGTAGGTAATTAAAAGAACATGAAGTAGAAGGGGTGGTTCAAGCAGATACCTGAACTATTTCTAGGCTGAGAAAACAATAATGCAGGGAAAAGGGAATTGGGTTAAATTTCAGAATATTACCAGTTTAAAGTGGTGAGATGTAAAGAAGAGTATGCTGGGTATGATGGAAGTAGTTTTAATCACAAAGGCGAACTCAAGTCAGTGTTTGAAGGTGACATTCAATGGAAGAGGAGGGACTGGAGTGGGGAAGAATGAGTTTCAAAGGAAAAAGGCCAAGACAATTGCTCTTTCTCTCATGCAGACAAAGGTAATCACACTGAGAACCGGAAGGAAGAAACTAGAGGAATGCATCTTTCATGATCAACTGCGGTTCTTAAGCTTTGAAATCAGGGAACTTGATCTTATGGACAGAGATGTCAGAACTTGACCAGGTTTGGGGAACCAGATGATGCAAATGAGGTAGGCAGTGCAGTCTGTATTCTTCAAAGAATCTTGAATCATTCCGAGGTTGAAAAAGACCTGAAGGAATTTCTGCAGTTTTGAAGAGAAAATGGAATTCCATCTCCATAACCTGCAGAGAAACAAATCTTCAACAAAGTTGTACCATGTCCTAATAAATGCATGAAGATGCATGAAGAAGATCAAAAAGAGTGGAAGCTGCCGATAAACAAGTATGAAAATAAGTTTGGAGGCTGACGGAGAAAAACCAAGAAAATAAAAATTGTAATGTGGGGAGGTGTTAAAGCACAGAAAAAGAACAAAGAAAAAATCCCAGAAATACAGGGATTCTAAATGTAAGGTCTGGGAAGAAAGTAAAGCTCTCTGTCACTTGAGTCACAAACTCAGTCCATAAAAATGTTTCTAAAAACTGGGTTTCAAAATATAAGCTGTATTCAATTTGTTGAGTAAACAATAAAATGAAACTATCACTGGTAGATAATGCTAAAGAACAAGATTATCCTTGGGATCTTATAAAGACTTTGAAAGAAAAGGAAAAAAGATGGCTTCAGTATGGAGGAGCAAGATGGACCATTATCCACTGTGCTGTGCAAGTGGCATATACTGTGATTGCAAAGCACATTTTCCTAATAGAAAGCAGGGTCCTAAGTCTTCAGTGACTGTACCCCAAACCTGACCACAGCTGTCTTTCATGTCAACGGTTAGTTAATATGTGTAAAAACTAAGTTTTGCTCAGAACTAAGCCCACATTTGACAGTTCCTAGTTTAGAGTTGGGTTCTGGTTTAAAAACCTCATCTTTCCAGTAGAACTTTCTGTATCATATAAGTAGGCATTTAAGACACAAGTCAGCCTTTGTCTGCCACTGAAACTATCTACTGCCTACCACCAACATAATCTCGGGACACACTGCAGCAGGCCAGAACTGTTTGGTGTATTCAAGGAACAACATACAAGAGAAGACACCAACAAGGACACATAGGGGCAGGCAAAAGTGAAAATTATAACTTGGGCTGCAGAAATGAATACTCCTGATGGTTGAATTCCAAAGTCTAGTTCTACAAGAATGGCTCTTTGTTTCACTCTCAGTCCAAGAGCGTACAATAGGACACATTTTCCCCAGCCTTCTTCACAATGCAGAGTAAGAACAAGATCCAATTCTGTTCAGCAAGACAATATATGGGGTACCTGCAAGATATTTTTTTTTCTCCACTGTGATCCTTATTGTCTCTGATCACTGACTGTTCCTTTTTTCTGGTGAATATGGTCATGATATCTGAGGATGCTGCAATCATTTTGTGACCACAAGACAAGTAAGGAGGGAAAATGTAATTAACACAGGAGATAAGATATAGAGAAACATGATCCCCACAGCAGTTTTAAAAACAACTGCAATATTAATAACTATCTTCTTGCAAAATTCTGTGGGGATGTTAATTTCTCTATGATATGAGTTCCTCTTTTTCTTGTCTTGCAACTAAATGCATTTCTAGCAGACTCATATGTCATAAGTTATTTAAAATCTAGGACTTATAAAATGCATTTAATAACATGCCTGAGGATATCCAGAAGTGGGTTAAAAATACCATGATGAGAACCCTAAATGACCTTCTTAACAGGAGTGAATATTATAGTCCAATGTTTGAAATTTATAAAATATCAAAATGTGACCCTACTGGTTAATATGTATCTTTTTTATGTGAGATGAGTGATTCCATAATTATGTGAAGATGTTTCTACTTTTAGGCAGATGCTTCTGTTCAGTATGTTTCTCTTTTAAAAAAATGTTGCTTTCATAGGTTATGGTAAGAGAATAAAACTGTTAGTGATAATATATTCAAATAAATCTCAAATGGATGAAAGGCCATCTTGCAAGTAATGATCTCAAATGTTCTTCTACCAATTTTTCTTTGACAATTTCTCATGGAGGCTCAAATAAGTTGTAAATCCCATGTATTTTTAGCTCCTAGACATATTCCCTGCCTAGTCTTTGTGAAGAAGGAACTATGAGTATTGTCGAGAAGTAAAGACTAAAATATTGTTCATTAGCTACTCTAATAGCTTGTTTTCCCTCCATCCCATTAATACACACAGCGGGACAAGGAAAATCCTCTGCTTTTAGACTGGTTTTGAAGTGATCTATCATTTGCCAATATTCAAAATTCATTAAGATGATTACTCACAGCTTAATGTGCAAATGCAGCTTCAGTCTGTGTATTCAGAAAGTATCTGAAAGGCAATATTGTATATCAAAAAGATTAAAACACGGTGGAAGAGCATGGGTATGTTGTTGCCTTAGGGGCTGAAAAAATAACATCTTGTACAGACAATGGAACTAAAAATTTAGGGCTGGAAAGATAGTACAGGGATTAGGTGCTTCCTTGCATGTGGCAATACTTGGTACAAGCCCCAGCATTGACTATGGTCCCTAGAGCACTGACAGAGTTACTCCTAAGTATAGAACCAGGAGTACCCTCTGAGCACTACTGGCTGTGACCCAAACTCCCCACTGCCACCAATTATTTTATTTCCAGAAAACTTTGTATTTAAGTGTTCTAGTGAGATCCCTGCCCACAAAGATGGCTTGAGCAGTTCAGGTATAAAGGAAGACAGTGGCTGCTAGGAGGTTAGCTTTATGGTGCAAAATTTTCAATCAACCCCACTTGAGGGAGTGTAGAAAAACTCCTCCTACTGATAAGGTTCAACATTATAATGCTTTGTGAAACTGCCACAGGCAAACTGCTACAGTAAGGCATGGGATTCAGTGTCAAATATAATCAAGTTACAGAGATTATTTTCCCCATATGTAACCATGTGGCACTTTTCTTATTTAGCAAATGGGAGGAATGATGAGATCCTTAGGAGAGATAAGAAGTTAAAGAAATGTATCATGAGTTTACAGTTCATTAAATTCAAAGAAACAATGTTGGATTAAGCCACAATATTTCAACTTCAGAAAATAATTTTGTGTGTATGGCAGGAGGAGGGCTCGGTGGGAGGGCTGTCCGAATCTTCAATTAGTATGTTTTAAGTTGCTTTAATTTACTTAAATCTGCCTGTTTGTACCACGAGGCACATTTTTTGACTGTGCACTTTGAAGCATTGAATACTCAAGTGATACATCTTTTAAATCTGAATATCAAAATAATTCTTAGTTTCAGTGCTAATTTCCTTCTCTCTCTCTAGCCCAGCATATAAATGTACACAGCACTGCATATGAGCTGTGGACTCAATCATCCATACTTATAACTGCACGGGTGGGGGATACAAAAGGCCATTATGCCATAAAAGATGTAAAATACAAGACAGTAGTAGTTAAATAGATCAACTTTTATTTCTGTTGTTTCAATGTGCACACACAGAGACACAGTTTTATTTCTGGAGATCTGTTTAAAATGTATTGGACTATGCTTAAAAATGATTTGAGAAGCAAGTCTTGATTCTGAGTGAAGTGTTGAGACTGACATTTTTTTGGGGGGCGGGGGATTCTTTTCAACAGAAATGAACATGGCATCTTTCATCCCGCAGGTTTTCTGTCATAGTGGGAAACTGGAGTATTGGTTGTAAATATATGTACAGCACCCAGTGTGTATAGAACTCCCTAATAGCAGCTAGCTATTTTTAAAGAAATGACAGCCTTAGACTTACAGATTTACTCGTGAGGTTTATCTTTTTAATTCTCACTTTTTAACTGGAGTGCTATTTTATTAACTTCCTCAAATGCTAATGTTATTACAGGAAAATGAGTTCATGATTTCAACTGATTTCTAGTTACATTTTCCCTTAATATGAGCAACTCCATTTAGTATAACTTTAAATCTTTTTTTTTTTCCTATTGACCTTAATAGAAAAAGCCTTGTTGATACTGGGAATGAACTAGAAATGAGAAAATACAAAGAAAAATATCTCAACCACATAAGTAATGTAGCAGCTGTTTTTGTAGAACCAAGAATTTATAACATCTTAGAAGGTCACAGATCAAACTATTTAAAAATTTTATGGTAACTGAGAGGCATCAAAGTACTATTCATCACAGAGATGAAATTATCTTGTTTAATTAATCTATACTAGGGCTTCAGATGAGAGTGTCAGACCAAATTAAAAGAAAAAAAAGGTTGTGCTTTCTCCGAATAACATTTCAATTGAGGCTGTTATCTTAAATAAAGACATATTCATCTATGATTTTCCTTCTTCTTTTTAATCTGAACAACTGTGTTTATTTTCTTAACACAACTTCAGATCAGTTTTTTAAAGCCTAACTCTGCTGTGCTATGTATCAAGGAGTTGAAGATTTTCAGCTCTTTAACCACAGGAAACCATATGGGGAAGAAGGAAATGGCTCCGGGTGAAGGGTCAGGCAGAAGGGGAGACACTGGGGATGCCCGAGTTGGCATTAACAGCTCTAGGAGAGGCTATGTGACCGCTGAGGTCACAGAGATGGAACCCGAACTGAAGAATCAATTTCAGATTTATTACCTTGCTGACGTTCTGCTGAATCTTTAATTAAAGTCATAATTTCCCAAGTTTAAAGTTATGTTTGAGTACATGGTGCCAACTTTGAGTTTGCATTATGGCTCCAAGTCAAAAATACAGCTTTGCGTTCCTAATAAAAAATCGCCTGCCCTAAGTACAAATCACGTGAGAGGCAGACATCATGGTCTTCTGGGAGCTGTAAGGCATCAAGTGTCCTAACACCCCATTATTTCTGCAATAGGCCTTGTTATTTTCATGGAAGGAAATTCTGATGTGAATTCAAGTGCTCGATAGAAGAGTCTGCATTGATTTCATGAGGTCACCCCCGGCCCTGTCTCCAGAGGGCATTATAGTAAGTGAATTTGTTTCTCAATTACAGAGAAAGAAGAAGAAATGAGAAATGGGAACAGAAGTAAGACACTTAGCAAAATTATATACAGAAATACCTTTCCAAAGGTTATTAGTTCACTGCTAAAACCATTTAAATTATTCCAGTTGGGCAGGCCTTAGGAGGAAGAGAGGGGGTAGGAAGCTTACTTTGGACTCAGCCAACTGAATTTCAATTCCCAGCACTACAAAGGCCTGGAGGGACCCTTGAGTGCAGCCATGTCTGGGCCCAAAGCCCCCATCCCAATAAAATAAAATACATTAAACTAAATCCCCGTCTTTTGCTGATCATTTCAAAAATCAAGAAACAGTATATCCAGGAATGGACAGTACCATACAGAGCAAACTACACCAGAAGCAGAAGAACACATACAAGATTATTTCACTCATCTGTAATACATAAAAAAATTAGTCAAGGATATGCACAGTGTTTGTTTCAGATCCCCAATTGTGGAGAGACCCAGTCCACACATGATAATGCAAAAGCAAAAAAATTTTATTAGTAGCCCGAGCCAACGCTAGATCTAGCTAGGGTCCAAGTCTCACCTAACATAGTGGAGTCTTGACAAGGACCCTGACTCCAAATCATAAGCAGTTTATATAGGGTTCAGAATTAAGAAGCAATTTATGTACTGGTCTATTTTTAGCACTGGCCCTATTACAATGGCGGTCGGCAGTTAGGCAATGGCTAGTAACAGTTTCTAAGGAGGGTACAGTGACCCCCTCATGACTGGCCTGACCCTCTGCCCAATTCCTTATCTCGGCAAATTACTCAACTGGGAGTTTACCAGAATCTGCAGGTCCTGCTCTAGGGAATCAGAAATGGATGCCTAGTTGAGACTTAATGTTAGCTGCAGCTCATCATGGCATTAGTTTCAACCTCAAATGTTAATTGATAATAAATCTTGGACGGTGGAATATAGACACAAGAGTGTCAGATTGGAGGAGCAAAGTGGAGAGGAGCAGATAGATTGTCTGGAAGTAACTCAGGAACATAGGTGGAGAATGTGGACCATGTGGGATTGTAGTTAAATAGGTAACAGTGTTCAGGCCTACAGTGTGTGCCAAACTCCAGCTCTCAATCAATGTCAGGTGTAAGGGTGGGGAATTAAGCTAGAAGTGACATAGGAATGCAGTGGAGGGTCATGGGCTATTTAGACGTCGTGGTGTGAAGTAATTCATATAGCAATATTGTAAACTTCAACATATTGTACCCTGTATCACTGTATCACTGTAATCCCATTGTTCATTGATTTGGTCAAGTGGACACCAGTAATGTCTCCATTGTGAGTCTTGTTCTTACTGTTTTGGCATATCAAATACACCACAGGGAGCTTGCCAAGCTCTGCCATGCGGGTAGCTTGCCGGGCTCTCCAAGAGGGACGAAGGAATAAAACCTGGGTCAGCCACGTGTAAGGCAAAGGCCCTATTTGTTGTGCTATCGCAACATAAATCAAGTACAAAAATTTGAAATTCAAAAATAATAGAATTATTTTACCCAGTAATGGCAGTGAACTGGTTAAGTTTGAAACATAATAAGCTGAAGAGGTTGAATTTTGGTAAAGGATTTTTGTGAATTTGAGCCAATGATTTAATCTAAACTTTTATTTCCTTTCTAAGTGATGCTTCCCATGTTCTCTGCTTTATAAATAATTCACAGCTATATTAAAGGATTTAGCAACAATGCCACACAACTGTCTAAAATTATTTCTAATAATTATTAAAAACATCAAATATAATATTATGATTCAAATCTCTTGTGAAGATTTAAGTAGTCTGCTTCTTTACTTCTTTACTTATTTGCTTTTTGGGTCACACCCGACAATGCACAGGGGTTACTCCTGACTCTGCACTCAAGAATTACTCCTGACAGTGCTCAGGGGACCATATGGGGTGCTGGGAATTGAACCTGGGTCGGCTGCATGCAAGACAAATGCCCTACCCGCGGGGCTATCATTCCAGCCCCAGTAGTCTGCTTCTTAATAAAATGCTTAATAAAAGTAAAGAGAATAAACTTTTTATATTGAAATGTAGTATGGATAATTAAGGTTTATTAACAAGAGAGCACAGAAAACTATTTTAAAGTAAAGTGCTGGCTCCGTAGCACATTGGATAGTGTACTGGACTTCAAAAGTAAAGTACTACTCAATTTTACACTTCGTAACACTTTAGAGTCATTCTGGGTCTAGAAATTTCTGATATGTATCTGTAAATCCTTGTAGGAAATGTTGAAGAGGCTGACACGTGTGATTAAAGATTAAACTTAATTTTATTTTAATTACTTTTTATCTTTCTCATTTTAAATCCACAATGCTAACCCTTTACAGGTACCTAGCCAGAAACTTCTTAAGACAAAGACAATGAGTGAGACTCTTAGTACTAGCATTAGCTAAAATTGTTCAGTTGTGTCAATATGCTCAACTAGTAAACTGAATCCTGGAACTAATGATGCTGAAGATCTTTTTAGCTCAAAACAATAAATGTTCTGTTCCATCAACAGACACTTAATTTTCCAGAAGAGCTTTGCATTTTATGTGAAATGTCCGATTTTATTAAGAAATGAAAGCAACAAATTCACAACTCAAGTTTTTAATATAAAAGTGTTATTGTTGCAACATTGTTTAAACCATTTACATAGGTGTTGGACATACCGGATGGCAATTTCACCTCTGGAGATACTGCATTATCATTGCCACCAACGTCTACTATTAATCCACCACTAAACACTTTCTTCCTTTATACCTATGCTGTTCTTTTGGCCAGAGATGATTGCATTTTGCTTATTTTCCCCTCCACAAGTCAAAGAGTAAAATCCTAAGGGATTTGTCTTTCTCCATCTGATATTCCACTTAACAAAATGCCATTCAACTCCATCCACATTGCACAAATGATAAGATTTCATCTTAGTTTAAATAGATGAATCATATCAATCAGTCCATCCTATCTACTTTGTTCACTCACATGTTGGTGAACACTTAGGTCATCTTCAAATTTTTCTCTGAAAATTACTGCTGCAATGTTCTTCACAATCACAAATCACAAAAATCCTGTTAGTCGTCGATTGGTTCGAGCAGGCCCCAGTAACGTCTCCTTCATCCTA
>JAOXYA010054484.1:0-12084 GCA_028565675.1 Sorex palustris | reverse complement strand
GACGTATTCGATATGCCAAACACAGTAACAAGTCTCACAATGTTACTGGGCCCGCTCGAGCAAATCGATGAACAATGAGAGGACTGTGATCATGATATATATATATATATATATATATAATATTCATTTAATATAAACATTGAATGAAAGCACTCACAGCAGATTTTTTTCCTTAAAAAAAAGAAAATAAAACATTGTCGGGAGAGACAGGGAGACTGTACAGGAGTTTGGGCACTTGTCTTGAATCCCACAGATCCAGTTCATTCCCTGGTGCCCACATATTGTTCCTTGAGCAGTGCCAGGAATGACTCCTGAGCACAGAGTCAGAAGCAATTCCACCAAGTTTACAAAATGGGTCATGAATTCAAACTCTAGTGTTTTACGCCTGTTCGTATGTTACATACTGGGACCCCTACCTCCACCCACACTGGAGAGAGGACTTGGAAGAGGTTTCAGTGGTTTAAAAAGCACCCAGGGTAAAGATGGGGTGGTGAGCTCGTGACTCAGAGTCAGCACTGTACCGGTACGACCTAACAATCCTAAGAGCCCCAGAGGCTAGGGCTCCCCAGTGAGGGTAAGACTGTGTGTCTAGAGCAAGATGAGCTGCGGGACAGACAATTGTGCTCAAAGGATGCCACACCACAGTGTGATGCTGCATCTTCTAGAGCCCATTCCAGAGGATCTGAGCTTAGTCTGTCCCAAACAAATTCCTCTTTCCCAGGGAGCAGAAATCATTCAGAACTGTATGGTAGAAGAAAGCCAGGGAGGGGGGCAGGGGGAGAGGGGTAGAAAACTGAAAGGGCTTTTTCTACATTCCATAGGGGTATCAAACTGCTCATTTCCTCAGGACAAGGGAGGGGGGCAAGAGGGAACAGACACTTAGGCAAGGAGGAGCCCAGTATGTCAGAGAGAGGCAGCCCCCACCTCCAGGCCAGCAGACCCCACAGAGGCGGCATGGGGGCCAGCTGGACTTGACTTCTTTCTCCCATCTCCCCAGTTCCTTCAAGGACGCAGGCCCCCTCGACCATGAAGTCATTCTGCAGCCCCCATGTTAGACAGCAGGTTGCTCATCCAGGATGCCTGCATCTGCAATGCTCTGGCCTGCTCGGAGTAAAGGATGGGACGTCAGCAGGCACTCTGGGAGGGAGGGGGTGAGCCGCAAAGGCCAGGCTACAGCCACCACTCCAGAAGGTCAACTTTGGCTATGGAAGTTGGTCCAAAGGCAAGTCCTAGTCCCCTGGGCCCCCAGGAGAATGTGTCAAAGCCCCTCTGTGAAGAACAATGCCATCTAGGAGACATAGATGCAGTAATTTTTTTTTGCCCCCGGCAGCCAGAATAAATAGTAAAAAAGAAACACATTTTTAAAAAATGTTGATGTAGTTTATTTAAACCAAATCATCATTTTGACATGTAATCAATTAAACATATATATACATATACACACACTCTAAGAGGCATTTCACACTGTATTTCCCAACACAAGGTCTCTGAAATCAGAGTGCATTCTGAACTCAGCATTCTTCTTAATTCCAATGAGCCAACATTCTACACTCTATAGTTCTAAAATGGCTACCTTTCAGGACAAGGCCAGTCTGAGAGAATCCTGAAAGCAAGGGTACTTGCTCCTGGCTTCAGAACCTTTCCCGCAAACAAGGGGAAGAAGTCTTGGGTCCTCCCAAACGCTGCTGCATCAAGACTACCGAGAACCTGGAGCCTTAGGCTGGACCAGAAACGCCTTTCCCAGAACAAAGAGAGCCTGACTACCCACCACCACTAGGGGGCACTGTTGGCCATCTCATGCTTGGATCTAGCCTTGCGCTTGAAAGTGTGGGAAGCAGAACACCTTAGCTCACTCTGCATCCCACACGCCCATGCCGTTTGAAGAGAAGTCTTTTCAAAGAAAAAGAAAGAAATAATTACAAATGGGCTGTGAAGTTCTTATGAATGCCTACCTGCTGTAAACTGTGGGTTTGGGAAGATAACAAACCTTTTTTGTTTATTTTTGGATCACGCTTTTTTTTGTTTTTGGGTGCCGGTCAGGGCTTACTACTGGTTTTGCAGTCAGGGCTCACTCAAACTGGGCTCAGGGGCCCATGATGGGTTCCAGGGAGCAAACCCAGGTCAGCTGCATGCAAGACAAGTGCTTTACCCACTGTACCATCTGTCCAGACCCTTTGACACAGTCCTTTTTTAAAAAAGTTCTTTTCTTAAAAAAAAACCCTAATTTAAAAAAATAAGAAAAAAGTTCCTTCACAGCATGAAATTATGACAGTGTATCTGATGTTTAAGTGCAGGCATGAGGGGTCCTTTCCCCTGATGCCCCTATAAACGGCTCAGTGGTTTGGAGGGAGGGTCACTGCTCAGAGTCCAAAATGGTCAGTAAGGATGAACAGCTGAAAAGCACCACTGAGGTGGCTGTTTGAGCTGCTGAGTGGGAGGAAGTAGTTTATTTGGGTTACTATTCTACTCCGAATGTGGCTGCCACTAGGGATACTCACAAGAGGTATCTTTTCTTTCTTTTTAAAATAGGAGCCACACCTGGTAGTGTTTGGAGCTAAGGGTGCTGGGGGTCACGAGGACCACAGCTGGGGGGCAGAGAAACACGCAGTGCCCTGGATCAAACCCAGAGCCTCTGAAGCGTCCCCCTCTAACTCCCGCCCAGACAAGATCCGTTTTTCAAGAACTGGGCTGGCGGTGCTGAGTTGGTCTGCAGAGCTACAAATTTCCCCAGAATTCCCTACTCAACAAGCCATTTCTTGCCTCCTGAACTGACAGAGAAAATGAGGCCTCCGTAAGAAAAGATTAAGTCCTGCCATTTGCCGCTAGGGGGAGGGTCTTGGCAAGTATCCAGCTCTCAGCTTGGCAAGTATCCAGGCCTCAGTTTCTTGACTTTCTTCTTCGTCTTTTATTTTGAATTAGTGACTTAGAGGGAACTGACTTAGAGGGAGAGAGTAACACTGAGCGGTCCCTCTCACATGCAGGGTATAAGAAACATAGTGAGGGGATAGCGAAGGCCCAAAGATAATGGAAACCAGGAACAGGAGAACTGGTCTTCAGCAGGAAACATGCAGCAGGGCGAGAGGCAGGGAGGAGCAAAACCACGGTGGAGGAAAGAGCAGCAGGAGGAGGAGATGGTGGGTAGAGCTGGCAAAGTGCTACCTGTGAAACCCCATCGGCAAAAGAACTATAAACCACCATGAAAAACATATTTTAAGAGAAAAACATATTTTAAGAGAGTGCCCCTGAGAGGCAGCCGGTGGGTGGGAGGCAAAGGGGGGAAGGGGAGGGGAAACTGGTGAGGGAAGTGGGCACCGATGGAGGGATGGGTGTTGAAACAATGTGTGCCGAAAACCAATTATGAATAACTTTGTAATCTCACAGTGACTAATTCAAAATAAAAGACGAAGAAGAAAGTCAAGAAACTGAGGCCTGGATCCTCCCGGCGGGATCTGGAATCAGAGCTGGGAGATGCACCCTGCTCTCACCTGAGTCACTCTTTCACCTTCCAAGCTCTTCTGACTCAGGACAGGCGATTCAGCTGTACCCTTATCACTGACGTGAGTCACCGGGAAGTCTGTCGCCGGCTCTCCATCACCTCCATACCCCACACTGCTCTTTTCCCTCCCTCTGGCAACAGGGCCAGCAACGCAGCCCGGCCTCCTTCAGCCTTGCTTGCATTTCCACCCATCACCTTCACTGAAATATTAGCAGGTTTCTCCTATCCAATCACTCAGAGGCGTCACAGAATGTAAAAGTAGTAAAAAGCAGGGCTAGAATAATAGTAAAGGGGTTAATTAAGGCTCTTAACCTACATGCAGCTGACACCAGCTTGATCCCCAGCATCATACAGTGACCCCTGGACACAGAGCAGGTCGAAGCCTCCAAGCACTGCTGGGTGTGGCCAACACTCCCTCCCAAATACATCAAGTACTCACTGTTTAAGACGTCACTGATTTTTTGTCTTGCTTTGGGGTCACACCTAGCAGTGCTCAGGGCTCACTGCTGACTCAGGAGCACCCAGAGAGGGGACCTCTCGGCCCTCTTAGGCCACTCTGGGCAGGTAAAGAGGTAATGCCCAGTCTCCATCTCACTCAGTCCCCATCCCCCAGGCTGCAGATGGGGCAGCAGGGTATCCAAACAGTTAGGTGACTCAGAGCTAAGATCAGATGCAGTCCGTCCACACGGAGAACTCTTATCAGGCACGGGAGAACATAGTCGGCCATCACATGACGTCGGGGGTTTCTTAAATGCTATACAAGGTTCTGTAATTCTTAAACTCAAACCCCAAATACTGTACTTCTCAAGTAATCACAAACACAGACCAAGGAGAAGACCAATCAACATCTCGCTTCAACTAAGCACACTGTAGCCATTAAGAAGACCAGGGAAAAGGGGACACGGGGACACGCGTCAGCCCAGGGTGGACCGTGCACCCTCAGAGGTCCAACCCCGGAGTCCCCACACAGCAATCCTGAAGCCACAAGAGCTAGGAGAGAGGTACTAACAGCTGAGAACTGGGGAACTGAGCAGAAAGGTTCTGCCTGAGTCCTCCATCAGTACCGAGTACCACATGAGGGTCAGCCTGCTGGGTGAGCACTCACCGTGGAGAGGTGGATTCCTCATGGGGAAACAGGACACCCGGAAAAAGAGGGCAAGGGGCACCATGAGTGATTGTCTGTGCTGCGCTGGGTTCAAACCACTGCGGGTCCCTGTCCTTGTCTGAATTCACCGAGTCTAAGTCGGCCAGTCTCGGTTCCCTAGAGCAGCTACAGGAACAGTGCAGGGGCCTCATGTCAGAGTGGGCACACTGGAGGCAGAGCCCGGGCTTCCCCCACCATGGGGAAGAGCTCTGGTTGTTCAATCTGGGGGTGGGGGGTGATTACTACTAACATCCAGAGGGTAGAGCTCGGGAAAGTTGCCAAACATCCAACAATGCACAGGGCGGCCTCACCCAGCCTCCGAACATGAGAGGTGCCAAGCGCTAGAAAGCCTGACCCAGCACTCAAGAAGCACTTCGTAAATATGAGCCAACTTTCTCCACTATTATAATACAATAAACAATAAAGCTGCCGTTTCTTTCCCTCAAGAGCAACCAGCACCGGGAGATGGAAATGATAAGAAACGAAACCCATTACTTACTCCACTTCTCGTAATGCTGGGTAACAGGGCTGTCATAGTGGAGACTGGAAGAGTGTGTCTGCTGGATTCTGGGGAACCCAATAACTTGGTGAAATACAGAACGTAGCATAGCACCAGAACCGCAGTGTAGAAAAGCTGAAAAGAGGAAATCAAGGGCATATAAATTATACAGTTATAACAGGGGAAAACTAAGATATGCCTCTGAATTTGACCACAAAGGCCAAGCAAGAAACAGAACTTGCAGTTCACCTCCTGTTGTGCAATGTCTTGCCCCTAGAAAAGGCGCTCAACAGCCCAGGGAGACTCGGCTCCACTGCAGGGTCTGAGAAATCTCCCGCACACGGCCCTGACAGCAGCCAGAGACCGTTCCCATGGCAGGCAGCTACTGATGCACACCACCACACCACGCCGTGGGAGAGGGCCTTGGAGGGCTTGTGACTGGCCAAGGAGCGGCTCTCCCGCCTGAGAGCATGCTGGAAGATCCGGGGACTTGCTGTCACCCAGGACTGGGGATTTTCCATGTGCCCCGGAAATCTGTGACCTTCTGATTACAAAGCAGAACTTAGTGGCTGGCTGGCTCCTCTGCTCAGAACAGGGTTAGGGGGAGAGGCCGTCGGGATGGGGAGGAAGGGTGTGGTGACAAGAGGACCTGCCTCTCCCTCCACCAGCTGGGACAAAAGTGGGGCTTGGGAGCAGCAGTGAGGGGCTTTGCTTGCAAGCCAAGAAGGAGTACGTGAAGAGCCCAGTTCACCGGCGCCCTCCGCCCTCTCTCCCCGGGCCTTCCCCATGCTCAAGAAGTGATGGGGGAAAATGAAAGAAGTAGTGAAGGGGCTTCCAGGCCCTCTTTCCATCGAGAACCCTCCAGGGCACACTGCAGCAGAGGCAGAGACAGGAGAGAGGCAGGGGCTCCTCTGCTCTCCACTCTCTCCTGCACGCAGACAGAGCCCAGTGCCCACTAGCCCCTGCTCTAGGGCCACGTGAGCGGGACAAGCAGCTCTTGCAGACCTGCTTCCTCCCGCCGTCTAGCAGAGAAGCTGGGAAAACAGTGGCCGCCCACTGAGTCCTGCAGTGTAGATGTGCGCTATGCCCCTTCTCCTTTGTTTTAGGAGGGCCACACCCAAGGGTGTTCAGGGGCTATTTATACCTTTAGCACTGAGGGGGCTTGGTGGACCTTGTGGTTCAGGGTCTCACACGCGCAAGCCAAGTGCTCTACCACTGAGCCACACCCCTGGCCCTATCCCCCTCCTTTTTTTTTTTGCCTTTTGAGTCACAGCCAGCAATGCTCAGGGGTCACTCCTGACTCTGCGCTCGGGAATTACTCCTGGCAGTGCTTCGGGGACCATTTGGGATACTGGAGATTGAACCTGGGTTGCCTGCGTCCAAGGTGAACACCGTACCTGCAGTACTATCTCTCCAGCCCCCCATCCCCTTATTTAACTGAGGGAAGATTCTTGTGGCCTAACAAGATACTCGCATCATTCTGAAGCACACACTGCAGCAATGCCCAGCATATCCACATGCTGTACAATTCCCGCTGACTCCAGAACATTTTCCCGCATTTCAAACAATGGACTGTGGCCATTAAGTAGTCACTCTCCTTAGCCCCAGCCTCTGACAGCCTCAAAATTGCTTCCGTCTCTAGGAATGTGTACATTCTAGACAGCACACATATGTCTATGCCTAGCTTTTCCTGCCCAGTATCATGTTCTGAACTTCCTCTGCTGTGGCGCATGTCTATATCTACATCCGATTTTTGGTTTTGAAGTCACACCCAGAAGTGCTTGGGAGCAACTCCTGACTTCATGCTCAGGGGCTTTTCGGCGGGGAGGGGTACATATGGTGCCAGGAACTGAACCCAGGGATCCCACTGGCAAAGCACGATGTACTCAAGCCCTCTGAGCTATCTCCCAGGCCCACTACTTCATTTCTATCACTGAATAATGTTCAACTACATAGTGCAATTTACTCATCTAGTTACCAGTTGATAGGTATTTGGCTTGGTTGTACTGGGGCTACTGTGAATAGGGTTACATGAATATCTGTGTGCAAGTTTTTGTTTGAAGTTTTTGTCTTCAGTTCTTTCAGATATCAACCTAGGATTGGAATTATAGTCACATGAAAAGTCTCTGTTTTCAGTTTCTTGAGGGACTGCCAAAATGCCTTTGACCACTATAAAATAGCTATACCATTTTACATTCGACCGGCAGTGAGGGTTCTATATTCTTACCAACACCTGTTATTTTGTCTGTTTAAAAAAAAAAAGTGTGGCCACTTCTGACTCTAAGGTCAGGAGGTCACACCCGGCTCTCTGCTCGGGACCATACCTGGGGCTGCTCAGGGGACCATCTGCAGTGCCAGGACTCAAACCACTACCATGGCATGCAAGACAAGGGCCTTAACCTCTGTGCTTTCTCCAGTCCTTCTAACAATTTTTATAAGACAATCCTCCCAGCGATTGTCAGATAGCTCACACAAGCTCTAATTTACATTTCTCTAATGATTATACCCTTGAGTGATGTTTCTTGAGCTTGCTGGACTTTTAACTATGCATCTTCTCTGAAGAAATGCCTGTTTAAGTTCCTTACCTACCTTTATTTGTTTGGTTTGCTTTTGCTTTCTGGGCCACCTGGCAATGCTCAGGGGTGACTCCTGCTCTGCGCTGAGGATCATTCCTGGCAGGGCTTTGGAGTATCATATTTGTGCCAGGAATCCACCCAGGTCAGATGCATGCAAGGTAAGCATCTCACTCGCTGTTCGATCGCTCCAGGCCCCCATCTTCACACGTGTGTGTGTGTGTGTGTGTGTGTGTGTGTGTGTGTAGCACTGTCCTCCCATTTTTCATCGATTTGCTCAAGTGGACCCAGTAACATCTCCATTATGAGACTTGTTCTTACTGTGTTTGGCATATCAAATACGTCATGGGTAGCTTGCCAGGCTTTGCCGTGCAGGGGAGATACTCTCAGTAGCTTGCCAGGCTCTCCGAGAGGGGTGGAGGAATCAAACATGGGTCAGCTGCATGCAAGGCAAATGCCCTACTGCTGTGCTATCGCCCCTGCCCATATACATTATGTATACATGTTTTTAAAGAGATATTTCTTTATTTTTTAAGTGTTTTTATTTATTTCTTATTTGCTTATTTATTTTGCTTTTTGTGTCACACCCGGCATTGCACAGAGGTTACTCCTGGATCATACACTCAGGAATTACTCCTGCTGGTGCTCAGGGGACCATACGGGATGCTGGGAATCGAACCCAGGTCGGCCGCGTGCAAGGAAAATGCCCTACCTGCTATGCTATCACTCCAGCCCCATATTTATTTATTTTTTAATTGTTTTTGTTTTTTGGGCCACACCTGGCAATGCTCAGGGGTTACTCCTGGCCCTGCACTCAAGAATTGCTACTGGCAGTGCTTGGAGGACCATATGGGATGCCGGGGATAGAAACTGGGTTGGCTGTGTGCAAGGCAAACATTCTACCCACTGTGCTATCACCCTGGCTTCCACAAACTTGGTGTTTTGCCTTTCTGTTATGAGAGTTGAGAGTCTCTACATAGTCTAGAGAGCAGTCCTTAACCACCAGGCCACAGTGCAGCGCAGGTCAACTGGTGCAGAAAGGCTGAAAGCCACTGGGCCATCATCGGGCTGTAACTGCCGGTCATGGATAGATGTGCAAGATAGGTGCCAGTCCAGGCATACAAAGGCCGAGAACATCACTCTAGAGTGACCCTTTTATTTGACAAATGCTGCCATAGTGAAGGAGGAATTTGGAAGTGGACTGGACAAACAGGAATCCCAGGTCCTTGACTACTGACCCTTACGCCTCTCACACAGACAAGAGACTGTACCAGAGAGGAATCCCCTTAGAAATCCTACAATATGGAAACAAACAGACCACCCCAACTGACGCCCAAGCACTGAGCCAGGAGTGCCCCTGAGCACTGCTGGGTTTGGCCTCTAAAAAAGGAAGCAAAGAAACTAAGATCTGGCACTGCTAACCTACACATGGGATATATCCTATGAAGAGAACGATGACAATGAGAAATCAGTGGGAAGACCCAATAGCTGGGCATCTCTGGCCCTCCCTGCAAGGGTGAGTTCAGCAGAACAGCAATGCATCATGGAACGACAACTCCAGATCTAATCAGACCTGGGAAAGTCACCACATATAACTCCTCTTAAACATTTTATCTCCAAATTTTAAATCTGGCTCACAAAAATGCTTAAGTTTTTGCCTAGGCCACAGGAAGGATTTTCACATAATTATTAAGAATTCTCAGTTGTCGAGGATGGAGTGATAGCACAGTGGGTAGGGCATATGCCTTGCATGTGGCCAACCCAGGTTCGATCTCCAGCATCCCATATGGTCCCCTGAGCATCGCCAGAAGTAATTACTGAATGCAAAGCCAGGAGTAACCCCTGTACATCGCCAGGTGTGACCCAAAAAAGCAAAAAAAAAAAAAAAAAAAAGAATTCTCAGTTGTCAGTGCCAGAGATATAATTTGGCAGGAGAACTCGACTTGCATGTGTGAGACCCTGCGTTTGATCCCCTGACCCACAGAAAAATAAATACATTGGGTCAAATAAATACAGAGAGACAGCATGGAGGACTGAATGCATGCTTTACCTGCTGGAGCCCAGGTTTCAGCCCCAGCACTGTGTGGTTCCCAAGTACTCTCACTGCGTAGGTCTCAAATAAAATGAAATATCTGAGAACCTTAAGCTATTTTCCTTGACATTTTAAAAAGGACAAACTTCTGTATACTATACAAGTTTCTCTAACTTTAGGTTTAATATTTTTTAGATTATTGTTTTTTTAAATTTTAGGTACCATAATAGGTTTAAATTTTTCTAAATTATCTCTTGTAGTCGAAGCTACATTTTGTTAGAACTAGAAATATTAACTAGAAGTAGAAAATGATTAAGATGGAAATGAAGCCAAAACTGCCAAAGCTGAAAATGAGTTGATTCATGCCCTCTGAATTATGTGAAATTTCAATCTAAGTTTAAAATGGGCTTGGCAGAGTTTCCTCCTATTTTAAAAACAATTGATTGAAATCCAGGAAAAATAACACACATGCAAGTCGGTTCCCACCACACCCTTACTGTTTTTTTCCCTCCTCTGTAAGACAATCAAAGATCAGTTTGATAATGGCTTGCCACAGAAGGTTAAAGAACTTCTTCACATATAAAAAAAATTATTTATATTTATATATAGAGAGAGAGAGACAGAGAGAGAGGAGAGAGAGAGGAGGGGAGAGAGGATGGGGGGAAAGACAGGGTAGAGAGGAGGAGGAGGAGGAGGAGGAGAGAGAGAGAGAGAGAGAGAGAGAGAGAGAGAGAGAGAGAAAGAGGCCCCCTCGCAGCAATGCTTAGAGCCATGGTGAGCAATGCTGGGAGGAGGCAGTGGTGTCAGGGGCTGAACTCAGGGCCTCCTATGGCTCTACCACTTGAGCTGCATCCTCCCCCAAACCTCACCCTGGCCCCTCCAGGACTTTTTAGTTTGACGATGAGGTAAACGTTGATAGATGTTTGATAGGGCAAAAAGCTGATAGACAGGGCAACCAGAAGAGAAGCAGGTCAAGAACATCTTTCTAGAACTTTCGGCCCTGCCTACATGCACAAATACTGTAAACACAATGTACCAAGTAATAAGAACAAGAGAAACATACATTATACCAAAGTTAAAAGCCATGAACCTGACCTGGGCCAGAGAGAAAATGTACAGTCCCCAGTGGGGCAGCCAGAGCACGAGAAGAGCAGTCAGGACGCTCCCAAGGATGACGGACACACTCTCGGCAATCACCTGCAAACACACGGCAAAGGGTCAAACATCATCGAAGACTGAAGATGCACAGAATGACAAAACCTGGAAAAGGAGTTAGTCTGGGGTGGCAGTGGGGCCTAAGGATGGACAGTCCTAGTAAAATTCTCCTTAGGTGAGCAGATCTGTGACCTTCTGAGTAGTACTGGACTATCTATGCATGTTGGGGCGGGAGAGATGGCGCAACAAGCTGGAGCAAGCCAGAGGTCAGGGCTGAGTCCTCAGCACTGCCTAACCCCCGGGACACAAGGACTGACATCAGAGTACAGCACCAGGGACAGACCCTGAACACTGCCGCGTGTGTCTCCCCTCTTTTTATTTATTTTTTAATTTTTGGGTCACACCCCGCGATGCTCAGGGGTTACTCCTGGCTCTGCACTCAGGAATTACTTCTGGTAGTGTTTGGGGGACCATTTGGGATGCTGGGGATTGAACCCAGGTCAGCCGCATGCAAGGCAAATGTACTATTTGCCCCGTGTCTCCCCTCTTGAAGAAACATTTACATAAGTCATATTATTTCTTTTGTATGAACCAAAAACATATTTTAGGGTGAGAGAGATAGTGAGTAAGGCACTTGCTTTGCACACAGCAGGCTGGGGATTAATCCTTGGCACTACATATGGTTCCCTGAGCTCTACCAGGGGTAAGCCCTGAGCCCAGTCACTTGTGGCCTAAAAACAGAACAAACAGGGGCCAGAGAAGTAGTACAGTGGGTAGGGTACCTGTCTTGCATGCAGGAGTCCTGACACCCCATATGATCCCTAGGCAACATAAGGAGTGATCCCTGAACACAAGCAAGCCACAAGCAAACTCTGAGCACCAATGGGTATGGCCCCAAAAACAATCAACCAAACAAACAAACAAAAACCATAAAGGAACCCCCCCAAAAAAAACAAACCTTAAAGAATAATATATATACACATATATAGACTGAAAAGACAATTTGAATAGTAGCATACAAAATTTAAATGATGCCTTTGCTACTAGTAAGTTTTGTTCATTAAAAGTAATATAGCACAGTGGTAGGGCGTTTGCCTTGCACGCAGCCAACATGGCCGACCCGAGTTCGCTTCCTCCGCCCCTCTCGGAGAGCCCGGCAAGCTACCGAGAGTATTCGATATGCCA
>JAOXYA010054470.1:0-12084 GCA_028565675.1 Sorex palustris | reverse complement strand
CAAGAGAGTGAGAGTGTGAGAAAAAGAGAGAGGGTGGAGAAAGAGGGAGAGAGAGAGAGAGAGAGAGAGAGAGGAGAGAGAGGAAACTGGGACATTGGTGAAGCCAGGAATGTACACTGGTGAAGCCAGGGGTTGGATCCTTGTGTGACTGACACCCAATCATAAACAACTTTGTAACTGTGTATCTCACGGTGATTCCATTTAACCAAAGAGAAGAGAAAGAACGGGACTATTTTCAGGAGGACAGGCTCAGCGCCCAGGGGCCCCGCGAGACAGGCGCTTGCCTGGGACCTCTCCGAGCTGGCGCTTCTCCTCCGGAAGTGGGGCGGCTTGAACAACGAGTCTCCTTGTTCCTGCTGCACCCCAGGATAGAGTAGAATTCCAAACACCCCCACAGGATCCCAACCAGCTGCTTCCTCTTCTTATTTGTTTGTTTGGGGGCCACATCTGGCAGTGCTGAGGGCTAACTCCTGGCTCAGTGCTCAGGGATCATTTATTTTATTTATACAGCGGGTAGGGTGTTTGTTTGCCTTGCGCATGGCCGACCCCGGTTCTATTCTTCTGCCCCTCTCGGAGAGCCCTGCAAGTGTCAGAGAGTATCCCGCCCACACGGCAGAGCCTGGCAAGCTCCCCGTGGCATATTCGATATGCCAAAAACAGTGACAAGTCTCACAATGGAGACGTTACTGGTGCCCGCTTGAGCAAATCAATGAACAACAGGAGGACAGTGCTACATTTTTATTTTTATTTATTTTTATTTTTTTGGCCTTTTTGGGTCACACCCGACGATGCTCAGGGGTTCCTCCTGACTCTGCACCCAGGAATTACTCCTCGCGGTGCTCAGGGGACCATATGGGATGCTGGGAATCGAACCCGGGTCGGCCGTGTGCAAAGAAAACGCCCTACCCGCTGTGCTACCACTCCAGCCCCTACAGTGCATTTTTTTTTTTTGCCTTTTGGATCACACCCAGCGATGCTCAGGGGTTACTCCTGGCTCATGCACTCAGGAATTACTCTTGGCCGTGCTCGGGGGACCATATGGGATGCCGGGGATCGAACCCGGGTCAGCCGCATGCAAGGCAAACGCCCTACCTGCTGTGCTCTTGCTCCAGCCCTGACAGTGCATTTTTAAATTTAATTTTTAATTTTTAAAAAATTGAATCCCTGTGAGATAGACCCTTACAAAGCTGTTCCTGATTAGGTTTCAGTCATATAGTGTCCAACACCATCCCTCCACCTGAGTGAATTTCCCGCACCAGAATCCCCAGGTTCCCTCCCATCACCCCTTGCCAGGCAGGCGATCTTCTCTCTCTCTCTCTCTCTCTCTCTCTCTCTCTCTCTCTCTCTCTCTTCCCCCCCCTCTCGGTTCTTTTATTTTCATTTATAAATTGGGAGGGAGGTGTTGGATCCCAGTCAAGTGCTTGGGTTCCTCCTGGAGGTGCTGGGGGACCTTGTGGTGTTGGGAGGGGTCAAACCAGGGGGGGTCAAATGCCCAGCAAGTGCTTTGGCCCCATGACAAAATGTGTATATGACAGAAATGGCATTTGATTAAGTGAGCATTAAATGGTGATTAAAAGAAGATTCAGGGGAAGGAGCGGTTATCTAGCGGGGAGGGCGTTTGCCTTGCACACGGCCGACCTGGGTTCGATTCCCAGCATCCCATATGGTCCCCTGAGCACCGCCGGGAGTGATTCCTGAGCGCAGAGCCGGGAGTAACCCATGAGCATTGCTGGGTGTGACCCAAAAAGCAAAATAAAGGATTCAGGAGAACAGGTCTAGGGTGTAGGGGGTGTCTAAATCAGTCGGTTAAAACTCTCCAAGTAATGTATCTTAGTAAAATTCTGGAAGAAAGAGAGACTTAGGTATGTTTTTTGTTTTTGTCTGTTTTGGGGACCACGCCCAGTGGTGCTCAGGGTTTACTCCCAGCTCAGTGCTCAGGGGTCACTCCTGACAGGCTTACATGGGAATCATATGGGATGCTGAGAAATTGAACCTGGGTCAGCTAAATGCAAGGCAAGCACCTAACCCACTGTACTATCGCTCCAGTCCCACGGAACTGAGACATGTGTTTGACAATGGTGTGGACAATTATTTTTAACAACTTTCTCCTCTCAGACAAAATGATTTTCAGCATGAATCATAAAAGGAACAGATGTTTCATGCTGACCCTTCCCAAACAAACACAGGGCGACTTGTCATTGGCCTTCCATCTCACGGGCTTGTTTGTTCATATATATATATTTTTTGGGGGGTGCACCCAGGGGTGGCTCTGTGGTCAGAGTCCAGGCCTGCCAGTGTTGGGGAGACCAAATGCAGTGCTGGAATTCAAACCAGTGATGGCTGTGATGCTGGAATTACGTGCTTGGGAAACCATCATTAAAACAGCATCAAAAATCTCCGAACCAGGGCTGGAACAAGAGCACAGCGGGTGGGGCGTTTGCCTTGCACTAGGCCGACCCAGGTTCGATTCCCAGCATCCCATAGGGTCCCCCAAGCACTGCCAGGAGTGATTCCTGAGTGCAGAGCCAGGAGTAACCCCTGAGCATCGGCTGGGTGAGACCCAAAAAGAAAAAATAATTGGGGTCCGAGGAAGCAGGGGAAGAGAAAAGGGACACTGGTCTGATTGGGGAGGTGACCGCAGGGCCCGCCTTCAAGGCCGGCCTGCCAGGACTTAGCCGCCTGGGCACGTGTCTGCTGGACATACCTCCCACATCAGAGTCGTTGCAGTTAACACGCAGATATTCGCTCATGATGCACTTAGCATGTCAGAGAGACGGCACCTCCACCCTGACCCAGAGGAACTCGGGGATGCTGCTGCCTTCGTCGGCTGGCCCCTAACCAGGACACCACTTCACCTCTTACTCTCTCCTCTCACTTAGCTCTCCAGAACCTTCCACCACCAGGTTCCTGGGCTTTCCCAGGATAAGAGGTGATGAGTCCTCCCCCACCCCCAAGTCCCTGTAGTGGGGGTGGGAGGTTACACACAGGCTGACTCTGGAACTCCAGGGGCCTGGATTTCCCAGAGTTTCTCCTTACAGTGAGACCCTCAGGACTGACCCAGAGTCGGGGGACAGGGTGGCCAGCCTCCAGAGTGCCACTTCCTTTTCTGGCCGGGAAGGAGGCTGAAGGTGAGCCAAGTCAGCGTCCTCAGCCCCAGAAATCCCAGCGCCTCGTCCCCCCATAGGAGAGGGCCGGGGGCTTCCCTGATGGCCTTCTGCCCTCTCAGACGGGGCCTGCCTGCAGCAGAGAAGAGTCGACCCCTATCCCCTCCCCCTGCTCAGGCTGGGCCACGTCCAGGACACCCCCAACCCTAACACCAAGAAACTCCAGTCTGGGAGTTTCCGTGCCCGCGTGATCAGTGTCTACCTGTTGTGTGATCTGGAGAAACTGTGGGAAGGCCTAGAAGGGGAGAGAAGAGAGACAATGGTGACACCCGGGGGAGACAGAGTGAGACTCAGCTGCATCCCCTGAGACGTGCTTCGCGTAGAGTGAGCCCAGGCGGGGGTCCCCGTGAGGGAGCCCATGGGCCCAGGGCCCCCTGACGGCTGAAGCTACACCTCGTCCTTTCCTAGACGTGCTAAGTCTTCCCTAGGCGGGCACAGCTGTGGCTAAGTGTGATTGACAGATCAGGCACCAGACAGGATGAGCAGAAGCCGACAGTAACCAGAGCAATGGTAAGTAGATGGAACGGCAGCCCACGGGTAACTTCCCTCAGCATGTTTCTGGAGATGCTGGGGTCGGAGGCAGCCAGGGCCTGGCTGGGGGCATTGGGGGGTATTGCAGTGGCAAGACAGGGGTGCTCCCTTCTTGGGCTGGCCCTTTAGGACCCCCACCCACTAAGAGGAGGGAGAGAGCAGCAGAGGCGGCTGGACGGGGGGACACTCGGGGCCCACCTCTCAGTATGGGGGTTCAGACACGTGTGTTGCCAGGAAGGTGATAGCTCCTACCCACAACCCTACTTCAGTGCTGACGTTGGCGCCACTCAGCTGGTAAAAGACCGCCTGCCTGGAGACGGGCTGAGTGGGTCAGCCCCCCGGAAGATGACCTCGCCACCCTCCTCTCAGTCTGTCCTATGAGATGGTCCATAAACCGCCTCTCTGCAGGGTCAGCAGGGGCCCGGACACCTCCCCGTCTTCACACTCAGCTCTGAGTCGCGGGGCCAGTGCAGTGTGGTCAGTGATGTCACAGTCCAAGAACACCAGCCACTTGGAGTCAGGTTTCCCCCGGCTGGTCCTGGGGCTCCCACATGGCACTGTGCTTATGCCTCAGTTCACCTCTCTGGGACATAGGAATAATAGAAGTCCCTCCCTGAAGGGGTGATGATGCACTCTAATGAGTTATGTGCAGGAAGGGCTAAGAACATGTCGGCTTCTTAGCTCTCGTCTGTATTTGATGCTATTATTATGTTGTTGTTGTTGTTGCTGCTGCTACTGTTTGTGCTCAATGAGAAAAACATGGATGGGACTGTGGCAATAGGACAGCAGGTAGGGGCTTGCCTTGTACGTGACTGGCCATGGTTCGATTCCTGGTGCCCCACATGGTAGGTTCCCTGAGCCCTGCAGAACCAGGAGTAACCTCCGAGCACCCCTCCCCACACCAGACCCAACCAAAGCATGGACATACCTGAAGGTGTGGGAGGGGGCAGGCCTTCTGCATCTGAATGTGAAAGAAAGGCCAGAGGTCACGCTCTTTCTGTCGGGCGTAGAGAAGGGGGGGTCACAGGGCACGGTTGTCTCAGTAAGCAGGACACCCGGAGCATCACCACATTCCCAGGCTCCAGGGTCTTAGACCTGGGGGAGGGCGTGTGGGAGCCACAGCGGTCAGTTCTACTCCCTCAGCCAGGCTAGGTTGGCCTTGGATGGATGGATGGTTGGTCGATGGACAGCTCGATGGATAGATGGATGAATGGATGGACAAATGGACAGATGGGTGGATGTGTGAACAGAGAATAGAACGGTAGAGGGAAGGAGGTGGTGGGATGAATGATGACATGAACAGATGGCTGTCTGGCTGGCTAGCTGGATGGATGGATGGACAAATGGACGGATGGATGGATGGATGAATGGATGGATGATGGATGGATGGATGGATGGAAAAATGGACAGATGGATGGATGGATGGATGGATGGATTGACAGATGGCTGGCAGGCTAGATGGCTGGCTGGATGGACAAATGGACAGATGGATGGATGGATGGATGGATGGATGGATGGATGAATGGATGGATGGACAAATGGACAAATAGATGGATGTGTGAACAGAGGATAGACCGGTAGAGGGAAGGAGGTGGTGGGATTGATGATGACATGAACAGATGGATGGCTGACTGGCTGGCTAGCTGGATGAATGGTTGGATGGACAAATGGACAGATGGATGGATGGATCGATGGATGAATGGATGGATGGATGGATGGATAGATGGACAGATGGGTGGATGTTTGGGAAGATGGGTGAATGGGAGGATGAGTGATAGATGGATGCACAGATGACTAGATGGGTGGACAGATGGACAGATGGCTGGACTGATGGGCAGTAGATGGAGAGGTAGATTGCAGATAGATGATTCACGAGGTAAATGATGGGCATGAATGGATGCTCAGGGGGTGGATGGACAGATGGATGGACAAGAATCTCAGCTGAGAGGCATTCTTTCAGAGTGCCCTCCCCCACGACACCAGGAGGACTGCAGGAGAGGGGACAGGCTACCTGAGCAGATGACGCCGGCGTCCTCATGGTGCCCGCAGTTGTGCTCAGACCAGCCCGAGTGGGCACACTGGCCCAGGAAGTGCTCCAGCCCAGAGCACTGCAGGTTGTCCAGGAAGATGTTCCCGGAGCCCTGGCCGAAGTGGGCCCTGCCCAGGGCGGATATGGCCTGGCCGCAGCCCAGCTGCCGGCACACCACCTCGGCCTCGTTCAGGTCCCACAGGTCGTCACACACGGTGCCCCAGGCGCCCTCATAGAAGATCTCCACGCGCCCGGAGCACCGGCCTGAGCTGCCTGCCAGCCGCAGCGCTGGCCAGTCTCCTGCAGACAGAGATATGGTGTGTGAGCCCCTCGGGGCCAGCAGCTGCTGGGGTGGGTGGACGCCCCATCCTCTGCCTGGGGCATGTTTCCTGAGATGAGGGTGGGCTCTTTAGCCAATTTAATTTCATCGCAGTTGTATTTATTGGTTGCCGCATGTGGTTTTTGTTTGGGGGGCCCGCTGGGGTACTGGGTTGCTCTTGTTAACATTTGGGTACCATGTGGGGCCACGAACAGAACTCAGGGGTCGCTTGTGCAAAACACCTGTCATCTCCCAGCTCTCACACGCACTCGGGGTGCGGTCTCACCCACGTGCACCCTCATCAGCATCTGAACCCCCACACGAGGCTGCCCTGAGCAGCAACACCAAAAGGCCTGACCCCCAGAGGGCCTTTCCACCACCCCTAGACCCTGCAATCCACACGGTGAACCAGGAGCCCAAGAGTGAGCTGCTTGGGAGAACGCAAGGACGGCCAATGTCAGTCACCCACCTGGGCTGACGATAAATGACTCCTCGGCATCTGTGAGTGGAGAGAACCAACATGTCAGCATTTTTTTTCCTTTTTGGGTCACACCCGGTAATGCTCAGGGGTTACTCCTGGCTCTGCACTCAGGGATCACGCCTGGCGGTGCTCGGGGGACCATATGGGATGCTAGGAATAGAACCTGGGTCAGCCGTGTGCAAGGCAAACGCCCTACCCGCTGTGCTATCACTCCTAGCCCCCTGAAGATGGGTTTTTATTTGTTCTATAAGAGCCGGTCCATGGGGCATGGGAAAATCCATCACTTGACAGAACAGGCAGGTGGGTGGCCAGATTCACGAATGGACAGAATAGCAAAACTCTTCTCCAGCTGCCTTGAGCCCCATATTTTGAGAAAAGGGCCTCGCGTGCAGGGCACAGTTGGGGTGGCAGGGTCTCACTGAGGACGCGTTTTGGAGAAGCAGCTCAGATTTAGCTTGGAATCCTCAGGACAAGGGTTGGGGGTGCCAAGGGGCCCCGAGGCTGTGACTCAGTGAGATGAACGTGCCACCACTAGGAAGATGCCCCAGCTCTCATTGAGGTGCTCAGTGGGGGGGGTCATCATGCTGGGGTGGAGGGTCCTGGGGTCAGGGGCAGGGTCACTGCTCTCTGGGCGTCCCTGCCTCCCAGTGCTCCTGCCACTCATGGGGACCGTTTTTCCCTGTTCCCGGGCGTTACTCCGAGGCTCACTCAGTATGGGAGCAGACATCCCCCCTCGTCCCCCAGGTCAACTGTGGGCTATCGGCCCGCAACGTGGGTGTGTCACAAGCTTCCCTGTGCCATGTGCTCAGGGACTATGGGCTCTTCCAAGCAGGGCGCCCCTGCGCTCTGAAGAGAGGCACCCTGCCAGCGCCCTGCTCCTGACCAGCCTCCCAGGAACACAGACGAAGGAAACCGGGGGTTCCCCAGGGTTCTGTCACCCACACTCAGGCCTGTCCGGCTCTGCTCTTGCCCCAGCTTCCGGTCACCTCACTGGACTAGCACCTCAGAGCTGGGGAGCTTGATTCCCGCTCAGAGCATCTCTGACGCCCAGTACCGTCAGGGGCCGCATGCCCGCCCATCAGTCATGTGCCAGGGCCAGACCGACCCTGTGGGTTTGGAACCCTTATCCCTGCACCACCGACCTTCCTGCACACCCCCAACCTCTTAGCCAACAGGCTCTTTGCACAGTGCTCGGGGCACTGCACCAGCCTTTTGTGACTGTCACTCCTGCGTTAGCAAGGGAGCCGCTTTCACCTCTGGGGTCTGGCCGTGTCTCCCCGACCGGCCGGAGAACGGGCAGAACCAAGCACGTGTTTGGGGACCTGTGTTTGTGTCTGGCAGGCTTGGAATTCTGGGCATCCTGGGGCCAGCTGGGGCCACGAGGGAGGGCAGCTTACCTGAGCAGATGACGCCGGCGTCCTCATGGTGCCCGCAGTTGTGCTCAGACCAGCCCGAGTGGGCGCACTGGCCCAGGGAGCGCTCCACACCGGCACACTGCAGGTTGTCCAGGAAGATGTCCCCGGAGCCCGGGCCGAAGTGGGCCTTGCCCAGGGCAGACACAGCCCGGCCGCAGCCCAGCTGCCGGCACACCACCTCGGCCTCGTTCAGGTCCCACAGGTCGTCACACACGGTGCCCCAGGCGCCCTGGTGGAGCACCTCCACGCGCCCGGAGCACCGGCCCGAGCCGCCCACCAGCCGCAGCTCTGGCCAGTTGCCTGCAGACAGAGACATGGTGGCCTGGGCTCTGGGGGTCCTGGGCATGTGCCAAGAGCTGCATGGCACCCCCCATCCTGGTAAGATCAACATTCATCCAACTGATGGACTTCCTCAGGAGACACTGTATTGTCTGAGAATGCGCAGCCTGAGACCACCATTAAGTTTCTCTTTCTCCGGGTGTTGGTGCCAACCTGGGTATATGGCGGGGTGTGTGTGTGTGTGCACCCAGTGGTGCTCAGGGCTTCCTCCTTGCTCTTCACTCAGGGATGACTCCTGGCAGACTCCAGGGACCATTGGGGGTGCCGGGGATTGAACCCAGGCCCACAGTGTGCAAGGCAAATACCTGCTTGTTGTACAATCTCTCCAGCCCTTTGTGCCAACCTGCCTCTGCCTGATGCAGGAAGGCACTATCAAGGGTTTATCACCATGCAAAGTGCTCTCATGAGTGGGCTGGAGCAATAGCACAGCAGGGAGGGCATTTGCCTTGCATGCGGCCGAACCTGGATCGATTCCCAGCATCCCATATGATCCCCTGAGCACCACCAGCAGTAATTCTTGAGTTCAGAGCCAGGAGTAACCCCTGAGCATCGCCAGGTGTGACCCCCCCAAAAAGTGCTCTCATGAGTATTTGTGTGTTTATTTGGGTTTGTTTGTTGTTGGGCCACAGCCTGCGACACTCAGGGATTACTCTTGGCTCTGCGTTCAGGGTTCACTCCTGGCAGTGCTCAGGGGACCTGATGGGATGCCAGGGGCGTCGAACCTGGGCCAGCCTTGTGCAAGGCAAGTGCCCTCCTCGGGGTACTATAGCTCTGGCCCCCAGTGTTTGAGTGAATGTCTGTGCTCCCTGTCACTCTCCTGATGACTCAGGGACATACACAGAGGGTCAGGGCTCGGTTCTCGCTGTGGGAGAACTGAGAAAGGGAGCGAGCCATTGAGGTCCCAGAACCCATGCCCGGTCAGTTGCAGACGGCCCCTCCAGCCTCTGAGCCCCGGTTTTCTCTCTGCTCTTCTGCTGCCGCCTCTGGGGTGGAGCTTTCTTGTTTGGTAAAGGCTGTGAGAGGCAGTAAGGGCTCCGACATGTGGCTCAAGGGCCCTGCGGTCAGTTCAGGTAATTCTCAGCTGGGTTAGGGGTTCAGTGTAAGTCCTGAGGATGTGGGACTCCCAGGACCACCACAGTGATGCTTGAGGCCCACACCTGGTAAAATTTGTGGGGTCACATGGTGCTGAAGATCCTCTCAGGTCTGGCCATAAGCCAGTGGTGAACCCTGCACCCTGTGGGACCTCTCTGCTCCAGGCACCCCCTTTGACCAGTGCTGGCCATACAGAGAACGGGAGAAGGCCCTCAGAAGCTGCCGAAACATGCCTTGCTCACTCCAGGGCCAGAACCCCAGGGGTTCACCGCACCCACAGCCCCATTGCAAGTAGCAGGCAGCTGCAGACGGGAGCGCAGGTACCAAGGGGAGAGGTCGCTTACCTGGTCTCGGTGTCACCAGCATGGGGGTGTCTGTCGGGATGGCTGCGGAGACAAGAGGGCATCTTAGACAACCGGGGAGGATGTGGGCAAGCCGGGGAGGCTGAGATCTGGTCCCCTGATGGCCTAGACCTTCGCCAATGCTCCGGCCCTTCCCAGCTTCCTAGTGAGTGACACCTTCCCCCCCAAACCCGACTCTCTGCATGGGGCTTTTGGGGCTTCTTGGGCGGGTAGGAACCAAGCAGTTGGGCAGGTTAGGAATCAAGCAGTAATAGTATTTCTCCTTGTGCCTAGTTCCTTGGAGCACGCTATTGAAATCGTGCTGGCTGAGCTGGTGTGTAACTCAGCCAAATCAGGATCCTTTGAGGGAAGTGGGGCGACTGGGCCCTTTCTCTGGTTTCTAATGTGCCCCGAATGGTGAGCGTGTGACGAGGGGTGCGTTGCTGTCTGCTAGAAACAAGGGAACAGGAAATTAAGTCAGCGGGGATCGATGTGGACGGCTGGTTCATCTGACTCTTGGCTCAAGACAGACCTCGTGGCCACCAGAAGTGAGGGGACACGGGAGTGGGGAGAGAGGAGCAAGGATGAGTTGATGGCACCAAGCGGGACTCACTGATTAGATGGGGTGTCTGGGAAGTCGCCACTGCAAAGAGAAGGGAGCCATGGTCAGTAACTGTCACCGTCCATCACAGGCCAGCCCCTCCGCCTCCTCGGACAGGGGCAGTGCCACCGCGTGATGGCTCAGTCACTGAGCTCAGCAGGTCGCTTGGAGCTTGCTGGAAGGAGTCAGGAACAGGATATGAGGTCCAGGGCTCCATGGGTGGGGCTGGACCCGGGGCGACCTCGAGAAAGTCACTGGACCTCTCAAGCTTCCATGTCCCTTTCAGGGAGGGAGGAAGGAGCAGGAGTTCTCATGGGAGTCAAAGGTTAAGGGCTCCAATGCTGCCTGGTACAGGTAAGGCATTGGGTGAGGCCACGTGAGCACCTCTCAGGAGCACCCAGAGGCTTAACGTGAGCTGCCTCTTTGCTACCCACCTTGTTAGAGATGCACACCCCCTCACCTCTGCATCCCCAGCTCTCATACGCCAGTGGCACCCTCAGCCCCGGTCCCTGAGCACCCAAGAGCCAGTCCTGCAGGCAAGTGTTGACCTCTGCCCCTCTGAGACCCTCTCGACCTTGAGCCTCGAGTGATTCTCTCGCCTAGCATCATTGGTTCGAAGGCACGTGCCAGTTCAGTTTGCTCTGCTTGTTCTATCTGCCCCATTCTAGTATATTCCATGTAGCCTCTAGTTTTTACTTTCGGGAGGGAGGGTGCTGGTGGTAATGACAGTGACAACTGGTGATGCTCAGGGCTTACTCCTGGCTCTCTGCGCTCAGGAATTACTCCTGGCAGTGCTCGGGGGACGATATGGGAGTCCAGGGATGGAACCCGGGTCAGGTGTGTAACGGCCTCCAGTTTTATGGTTCATGTTTATCTGTTGAGGCCCTCTTGGCTGGTACCACGTGTCTATTCTCCGCAGGCACCAATCCCCACGCAGGACTAGAACCGGGACAATCCGACTGATGCTTATGTGAAACCAAACAGGCCACGACGGGCACTTGGGACGTGTCCTCTGTGTCCCAAGATCTGTCTCAGCTAACACCCACAACCCATCAAAGAGGTCAGCTTCCCCCAGTCCATGGGGAACGGGTGGAGGCACAGGTGATCTGGTGCCCAGGAAAACCAGCTCACGGCGGACACAACTCCTCCTGAGTCCTCCTCTCGGCCCCGTCTCACCTTTGGCCGCAGAATAGTAGTAAGCGACGAAGTTCTTCCCAATGTTATTGAAGCTCCGGAAGTAGATGAGGGTCATGATGTTGGAGGACGAGGCGTAGGTGAGGTAGGAGCCGGCGCAGGTCTTAGCGATGGATTTGGTGGAGGAGGGAGGCCCGTCCAGGATTTCAAAGTACTCATTGGTGCAGTCGAGGCTGGAGAACAACAAGGAGGGATGCCTCTGAGACCCAGGCAGTGGGTGCTAGTAGGGATTTATCAGGCTATGTATGGACCTAAGGCATCTTGGGGGACTGCAGAAAAGCAGCTGGTTTATTTAGCTCAATACGATGTTTCCTAAACAGTATTCATTTAGGAAACCTGAAGTGTGCGTGTGTTTGTCTGTGTGTGCATGTGTGTGTCTCTGTGTGCATGTGTGTCTGTGTGTATGTCTCTGTGTGTGTGTGCATGTGTGTGTCTTTTTTTTTAAAGGATGGAAAAGCTACAAAACACAGAATCCGAGAAAAAGATGGTGTGACCAGCCAGTGTGGACCCCAGGGTGGTAGCTTCCAGCTCTGGGCTGGGAGTGGGGTACAGCGAAACTTCCTCACCTGGCAGCAATA
>JAOXYA010054463.1:0-12085 GCA_028565675.1 Sorex palustris | reverse complement strand
ACCTCATGGTGTTTCACTAAAAAAAAAAAAATTTATTACTTTAGAACTGGCAGATTGAATTTTGAAACAGTTGTTATAACTATTCTTAAAGCTGAGAATAAAATTGTACCCACAGATGAATGCAGTCATTCACAATGTCCATTCATTTATAAACAAATCGCACTACTTCACTTTCCTGGTGGCTTTAGACTGATGCCCATAGACAGTAGAAGTAAAGGCCAGGAGGACTGGTTTATGGACAGAAGCTTGCCACAAGTGGAGGGGTAGGGGAAGGACAGTTAGGATAGAAAAAGGGACAGTATAACAATGATATGTAGAAATGATCATTCTGGACAAGAACTGAGTGCTGAAATAGGTAAAGGGATATACAATACAAATAAATGATAAAGTACCTCTACTGCAAACCTTAATGCCCAGAAGGAAAGAGAGAGTGAGTGAGGGGAGGAGTATGGGATAGAGAGGGGGAAGGAGAGAGAGAGAGAGAGGAGACAGAGAGAGACATGGAGGGAGTGAGAGAGGGAAGGAGAGAGAGAGAAAGAGAGAGAGAGAGAAGTTCCTGCCATAGAGGCATACCGGGTGGGAGATAATTTTGCAACTGTGTATATCATGGTTATTCAATGAAATTTATTTCAAATTAAAAAAATGCATTCTACCGGTGTAGAAGTCCTCAAGGCTAATTTGAAATTATAAATACATATAACTAAAAATCTGTCAAGCAGGAAAAAAGAAAATAAAAATATGCTTTTATTGAAAGAAAACAGAAAATAAAGCAGAGAATTAGAAATAATAAAAAAGAGCCAAGAGAAATCCTGGAACTTAAATGACAATATCTTTAAAAAATACCCAGTGGAAATATTTAAAAGCATATTGATGATTGATTTTAAAGGGATGAATAAATGAACACCTAGAATGAGCAATACAATATATTTAATATAAAAACAGAAAGGATTAAAATAGAAAAATGAGTAAAATCTTAGGAACTTGTGTTATAATAGTGAAAGGTAATCTACATGTAATTCTAATTCTAAGAGAAAAGGAAAATATGACTGTCAAACAGAAGTTTGGAGAAATTTTGGTTGGCACTTTCCTTGCATGTGCAACTCAGGTTTAACTCCAGCACCATATATGGTCTCCTGAACCCTTTCAAGGGTGAACCCTAAGCACAGAGTCATGAGTAATTCTCAGCACAGCCAGGTGTTGGCTCAAAAGAAAAAAAAAAGCATTAATATACAAATTGGGGAAAGACTTTAAAATTCATGGAGAAGAAAATATTTAAGTTTAAAGAAAATCATAACTAGGTACTTCATAGACAAATTACAAAATGCAAAATAAAAATTTCTTATGGCAAACTTCTCATCAGAAATGAACGAAAAAATTCCTTGCTTAAAATTATCATTGCAATAAACTTGAAAGACCGAAACAGTAACAAATGTGAACAAGTCCCATATATTTTTTCCAATCATATTTTGTGGCATCTTCTATGCTTTAAGAGCAAACTAAGTTTTGGATAATAAGTAGTATGAATGCTACCAACACCACCAGCAGCAACAACAAAAAAACCCAAGACTTTGCTTTTATGACTCTTACATTCATGTAAAGATCAATAAAATAAGGAATTTCGATATTTACCACTTAAAATTTTTCTTGAAATTGTTATATATACATTGTCAGGTGAGCTTGAAAGATACTCAATTCAACACAATCTTTGGAGATTCTCTTATTCCAAAATTAACCAGACACTGGCTTATATAAAATAGGAAGTCTTGGTGGAATCTCTCTGCTTTTAGAAATAAGCTGAGCATGAACTGTTTACACTGCATTTGACCATCTACTTGTAAGGATCAGACATTCTTTGGCCATTAAGACTTTCCAAGAGATTTGTGTCAATTTTAGCTAGCTAAATGCCATACAGGATGGGGATGCTTATTTATTAATGTGCAATGAGAAATGTTACTTACATGGCCTAAAATAATCACAATGATATGATCTTCCTGTCATCAAGTACTTTGGAGCTGAGTCATAATCAAAATTCATTTTAATTTTCCAAAAGAAGCCAGACGATTTGGACAGAAAATACTCGCAGAATATATGCTTAGAGTACATTCTCCTGAAAGGCATACATGTATAAAATTCCAGATCATAGTTAAAAGTTAGTTTGGCGAGCGGTAAGTCAGAACATGGGGGATGGTTTAAGAAAAATAAAAAATAATAACAACGATAAGAAGAAGTAAGGTATTCACTTTATAAGTCTTGTCATTGAAATGAATATGCTTAAAATATTGTCTTAGTGCCTTTGAAGTATGCTTACATGAACCTGGCCATAATTTGTACATGAGGTCTCCTTTCTTCCAATCTTCCCAGGATAATTAGTTCTACTACTGTACACTCAGAATTTGGATATAGTGAAACAGTAAGAAAAGTTATATTACAATCCTGTTAACATGAGAGTCACCTGATTTATTTTTTTTAGGTTTAGGTGGTCCTGTATTTCTCAGCTCTTGAAACTGTCCATTTGACAGCATGCTTTTTAAAAGATTATGTCATTTCCCTCATTTTTGTAGCCAGTTATCCCCAAAGTCATATTCTTTCAGACTTGCCAATACAAATAATAGATTGAAAACCACATAAGTAATCATCATTGGAGACACATTTGTAGTAGGAAATGACTCGAAGCTACATGCTTTTCAAGTTTTCTAATTGTTATGATATCTTTCCTGGATCTTTCTTTTCTCCCTTTCAATCCATAAATTCATAAAGCTTAAAAGTGACCTTGGAGATCATCTGACTCAATAGCACTTTTTATAGGAGAGGAAAGTGCTGCTCCAAAGGTTTTTGAGCTATATAATGTATAAGTTGCACATAGAGGAAACAAAAGTTGGGCTCCACTGACTTTCAGACTCTCCTATTCTCTGCTGCCTTAAGGGCATGAGATTTCAAGAATTAGGTTTCCACAAAGATTTACCCTATATCCTTCATGCTTGTTATTCTTGGAATAGTTTTGTGTTTTAAAATATCTCTACTACAGGGAGAAAAATACGTTCAAGGTAGTCAAAACTGCTATGAGCTTTGTGATTTAATTTATCTAAACTAAATGGCTGTTGTATGACAAGTAATAAGGAAAGAATATCTCTTCATTTAATGTAAAGCAACCCATGTTATTTGATTTTAGATTGTTTTCTTAGCAATTTTTGCACGATGTCTGGCTCCCTGAAAATAGGATCTTTCTTTGTTTCAAATATATGTGCTGAAAAAAATTCAGCATAAATTACATAATCAAATAAAATTTACATAAAGTGTGGAAAGAATGTGATTATTTATCTAAACTATAAGTGGTAACTTTTTATATGACATTTGAGAATGGATGGCAAATCTTTTAGCAAGAGCATTAAAGAGCAATGGAAATAACCACTATTTGTTTCCTTAGCCGTGAGAATGTAATTCATTGATGCCTATACATAATGTGGAATTTAGAGTTGATAAAAGGAATAGTTTATCTACAAAATTGTACCTATGGTAAATCACTCACATTCCCCACAACACTAGTTTTATAACCTTATAGGACATAATGAGAGGATAAAAGTTAGCCCACATAGATATCTCAAGATAGAGTTATGAGTGACAGAGGTTAAGGCACCTGCTTTGAGCATGGCTGACCTCAATTCAATCCCAGCCTCTACACCGTAAAGAGTGACTCTTGAATACAGAGCTAAGAGTAACCCCTGAGCACAGCAGGGTGTGTTCTTCCACAAAAAAAAAAAAAAAAACAGTGTCATGCTTTGGTCTATCTTTACGAATAAAGTTTATGATTATTAATTCTCTAGGGAAGGAACCCCAAATTTCCTTTAGTATGTATGTCTATCTCTTGTGTTTTGCATTTACACATATACTTGTGACTATTTCATTTAGTCACAAAAATGTACCTATTTTTCTACATTTCAAACAGAATGTTCATCTCTCCACTTCTGTTTAATATTATTTTTATTTGTCTTATTGTTCTACATGGTTGGCGATTTCTGTTCCTTTAATGGTTTAGGATACATTTCTAACCAATTGATCCTAATATTTAAAAGAATGATCAAATAAGGAAAATAATAGACAAAAAGAGAAAACAATAAAAAAAACGATTTATTACTTTAAAGAAGCAGAATTTGAAACCGTTTAGAGGAGTCAATTCTAATTTTTTATATTTAAAGAACTGTGATTCACAAGGTTATTGACAGTTAAGTTTGGGGCATATAATATTTCAAAACTAATCCCACTAGCAGTGTCACTTCCCTTCATGAGTGGTCCCATATTCCATGCCAATCCACAACCACCCTCTGCCCTGCCCACTGCCTGACACCTTGGCAGGAATGCTATAAAGTTCCAGTGGTTGCAGCTTCCATTTCGTTTTCAGTGTTGTTGAGAATGTGCTTTGGATATATGGCTATACCATTCTCCCATATTGTTAGTATAACTGAAGCAAGTTCAATCCCTGTTTGCACATTGCTAACCTTACTCTTCTTCCTTCCTCCTTGGTTTATTTCTTTCTCTGTCCTTTTCAGTTAAACAAAAGCTAAAAATACTTGGTCACGTATGAAACTGCTTTATATTTATTTCTAAGTGCTCTTTGATTCAATGCAAGTAAAATTTACTGTCCAGTTTGGTTTGGTTTTTAGGGTTCTTTTTTTAGATAGAATCTGGGGATTTAATATTGTGGTAAAATATGCTTATACTTATAAAATAGGTCATGATGATGTAAATGGTTGAACAGAACTACTTCGAGTCAGCTTTTCTGAATTAGAAATGTTCTATTGATAGACATTTAATTAAAAATGTCATAAATATATTGCATCAAAAGTGCTATTAGAATTTATCTTTGATTTCAACTATAGTGTTGGAAATTTTTATAGAAATAAATTAATTTTGGATTCCTCCTTTTTTAAAGTGGCGATGCCCACCTGATAGTGTTCAGGACTTACTCTTGCATCCAGGAATCACTTTTCTGGTGGCACTTGGGGTGAGGGGACACTTGGTGATTCTGTGGAACAAAGTTGAGTTGACTGTTTGCAAGTCAAGTTCCCTGCTTACTGTAGTAACTTTCTGGTCCCCAATTTCTTTTTTAATCTGAGGCAAGACATCAAAGATTGTGTTTGGAAGATAGGTCCTAATAACATTATTGGACAGGAGTAAATTAATATCACATACTGTGGGCTTATAATAAATGACTGGATAATGTATTTAAAATTGAGAAAGTAGATTTACCACAACATCAACCTACTAATGGAAGTGGGTCTACAGTGGAAACGTAAATAAGCATTTTACCTGGTATATAAAATATTATTTTGGAAAATTTATTGAAGTATTCTGTGTTATGACAGATATCAATTCAAAGCTACAAAACCAGTATTCATTCATTCTGAATCTTATTTAATTTAAATGTAAAACATGAAATAAAGTGAGAATCAAGCTGCCAAATATAAACTTACTCATTCACCAAATTTACATATTTTGCATGTCTGTTCTAAGTTAGAACTGGGATAATTCTGGATAAGACATAAGGATATAATCTCTTGGGCCAGATAAATAGTAAAGTGGGTAAGGTGCTTATCTTTCATGCCAACAACCCAGGTTTTATCTCAACATATGGTCCCCTGAGCACCAACAGGAGTGATCCTTTAATAAGGAGGCATGAATAGGTCCTGGGTATGAGCCAGTGTAAAGTATATCTCACAACTTCCATTGACTTACATATTATAATACATGTGAGGAAAGGGTCAAATATAAAACATTGTTTTAGGGTGTGGTACAAATTTTGGTTTAAGATTTGGAGCCAGCAACTCCAAGAAAGGTATATACAAGAAAATAACAACATTTAACCCTACATCATACTCATTATGTGACTAGCATTCTTTTGAGTTTATTCTAAATTCTCTATGTTATCTATAGACTTTTGAAACTGCCACTTTATTTTTTTGGTCACACTTAGCAATGCTCAGGGATTGCTCCTGGCTCTGCACTCAGGAATTACTCCTGGTGGTGCTTGGGGGACCATATAGGATGCCAGGAATAGAACCCAGGCCGGTAGCATGCAAAGCAAATGCCCTACCTGCTATACTATCACTCCAGCCCCTGGAACTGCAACTTTAAGCAGTCTTATAACCATTAGTTGATTAATATAACTTATAGTTACATTCCTAGGACTTGGTTCTGGTCATGAACAATAAAATTAGAAATAAAGACCAAGTTACAATATTTTTAGTATTGAAAGAAATATTAAATATTTTTCCAAATGTCTGAATATTTGTATTAATTTATTTAAAAACTAAGAAATTAATTTATTCATTCATTAATTGTCCATCCTCTCGGTCACATGATTGGTTAGAGTATCCAAGCAGTTTAGCAAATTAGCCTTGTTGGATAAGGTATCATCCCTTCTGGGGCACATTACACACCCACATTCACATAGACTGATGCCAAAAATATGCCAATGAACATTTGAAACTATGGGAAAGTTGAAATACTGAGCTAAGTCGAGTAGGCATGGGAGAAGTTACAAACTCTGCACAGTGGTACCAGCTTGTAAGAGAGGTGTGTTTTTCCTCATGAACATGACCACAAAATGATTCTGAATGAAACATTATTTGCAGACCTATTATTTTACTGTTACAGGCAGCAAGACTCATTTTTATTCCGTAGCATTTAAAATTACAAAGAGGCATTATAGATTAAGAATGAGGTGTTACTGAGAGAAGCTTTCATGTGAGCGAAAATGAGGCCCCAAAAGAGAAAAGACCCAAGGTCCAATGTGACACTTTGAGGACACTTTAACTAGGCCATTTATGCACTCAAAGCAGGAGGATCGTGTGGCAGTTTGTTTGCTTTGGGGCTAGACCCATTGGTGCTCATGACATATTCTTGGCAGTGCTCAGGGCACCATATGTTTTGCTTTGCCCTGTAGAGTATAAGAAGTACCAAACCTCTACCACATAAGTCTCTTTCCAGTTAATTTTGGAGATGAATTTTGGTGGAAGGAAGGAGTGTTCAGGTATAGAAATGTTTCAGGCACAAGACTGCAAAACCTGTGAGTTCAAATGGGGTGTGTTATGTTCACGAAGAAGAAATAAGCTGCTGGAGATTGGGTACCCTGTAGTGAGATGCAGACTTTCATCATTTGCACCATAGCCTCAATTTTCATCATTTATGTTCATCCTTTTAGTCACAATTTACAGATCTCTTTTAGTTTTCATTAAATAACTGGAGTAATAGCACAGTAGTAGGGTGTTTGCCTTGCAAGCCGCTGGCCCAGCCAAGCCGGGTTCTATTCCTCCATCCCTCTCAGAGAGCCTGGCAAGCTACTGAGAGTATTTCGCCCTCATGGTAAAGCCTGGCAAGCTACCCATGATGTAATCTATATGCCAAACACAGTAACAACAAATCTCACAATGGAGATGTTACTAGGCCTGCTTGAACAAATCAATGAACAACGGGAGGACAGTGCTACAAAAGAAATGTAAACATATATGCTTTAGGACTAAAATCTTACTGTCACATGCATGCCTTCAAACTGCCAATATCCTCAACATAATATTTGAGACTTTCAGCACTGCCTAAATTCTGTGGTTACAGATAAAGATATCTACCCCTGTTGAAATTTGTCACACCTATTAATAATATCACCCAGTGCTTGTCTCTCTCCTTTTGATTTATTTCACTTAGCATGATTTCTTGCCAGGTTATCCATATTAGAGCAAAAAGCAAGACCTCATATTTTCTACTTTGTGGTCTATGTACGACATCTTCTTTAATCTACTCATCTGTCAATGGGTATTTGCCTGCTTCCATATGTTGACTATTGTAAATATCACTGTGTGCATATATCTTTTCGATGAGTACTTTGTACTCTGGATAGATACCTAGGAGAGGAGTTGATGGATCATATGCTAGTTGTATTTTTTTAAATTTTCAGATGTCTTTTTAGAAGTTTCCCATATATTATGAATTCTGGGAGACTAACAACTTAATGCATTTTAGAATATTCTATTAAATAATTCTAACATTTGAGATTCTATAACTTCTGTTTATCTCAGATTCTTTAAAAACATGTTATAAAACCATTTTTAGGTGAATGATGAAAGAATAAAGTAAAACTGACTTTAGCCTCCAGCATCACAGTGATTAGTTTAGCTGTCTTTCTTTTTTCTTTCTTTTTATTTTTACTCTCCAAATATGGCTCTAAGAGGATTTATGATTTCTCTGGGAGCCATGAGAAAGAGTATTTATTTTTTTCCCCATCAAATCATTTAAATTGAGGGAACAATTTGGTCTGGTAACTAGAAGTATGGTTTGCATACCAGATAACAACTGAAATTAGATATGGCATTCTGGTTTCCTGCTTCATCCATATATCTCTTCCCTGGATAATTCCTGAGTTCACTTACATTGAGGTTTCCAAGCTCTTAAACCACATATACTTCCAAACCTAGGGTTTCTGTCAAACCACAACAGACAGCTGATTTTCAGCCATTATGAAACCAGACCACAGACTGACATATCTTCATGGGCATGTGTATTTCCTTGTTCAAATGCCATTAACACAACAACCCTACAGCCAGGTGACAGTGAAGTGATGGATTAAAGTCTATAGGCACTTGCTCAGCTTGCAGCACTAACTCATTACAAACGCCTTCACCCTCTTTTCTATTTCATTATGTGAGGTAAAAGACTACCAGTTTTGGACTTGAGCACCAGAAATATTTTGTCAGACACACTACTTTAAAGCAATAATTCAAATTGTTTAAAAATAAGAAGTTCACATATAAATATTATTATTACTATAACTTTTAGTTTGATGTCATACCTGGAAGTACTCAGGGCTTACTCCTAGCTCTGTGCTCAGGGATCACTCCTCGCAGTGCTCAAGGGATCATACGTGGCACTGGACGACCAACCTGAATAACTGTCATGTAAGACAAGCACCTTACCAATGGTGCTATCTTTCTGACTCTCCACCTATATATTAGAATATCCAATTTCTTGGAAGGATATGAAATATTTGTCAATGATGAGTTCTGGAGAAAATTAATTATAGGAAATAAAGAGCTACAGCCAACCTCATTTCTGAAAGCTGAAAGCCACGATTTTTTTGCCTCAGCCTCTATGTGACTAGGTTGCCTGCCAGGCAGTAGCATTAATTTGGATGATTGTCTTCTATTCCTTCTAATAACTCGATTCATCTTTCCAAATATATTACTCTTTATTTTCTATACCTTGTTGAAGGGAAATTGAGAAATATAATTTGGTTCAATTTATAAAACACTTAATGAATGCCTGCTTTGTGCCCAGAATATGACAATTTGTGGAACTGAAGTGATAACTTGGTGTTCAGGGGCACATCTTCAAGGACTGAGTTCTCTCTCCAGCATTGCATGGATTCTAGTATTGCTGTGTGGCTTTGGTAACCCTAATAACTTCTGGACCCAAGCAGAACTATATTCCTTGGCCTGAACACTAAACTTTCTGATTTGGTTGTCTGAATATCATAGGGAGTGGCTCCAGATCTTCCTGAGCATTGCTCAGAGGGTCTTTTCAATATGTTTATTGATGGAAGTGCAGGGAATTTGACTTACAGTATATATAGTGCTTTGCCTTAAATATTTACAGGCAAGTGTTAAAAGAAAAGCAAGCAATATTGGTGAGAAGTCATGATAAAGACAAAAGCTTGATTCATTTGGTACTGAAAAAGAAATCATCACAGATACTCCTTAGAAGTATATGTATATATATATGTACATATATGTATACATGTATATACATATCTTAATCTATTTTGCTATGACAAAAATCAAGGAATTCAATCCAGTGGGGGATGTAGTAAATTAAAGATCACAGATTTATAGAGAATTCATACTTTACTGAGCATTTAAAATACACATTAAAGTTTCAGAGAATCCTAAAATAGATTTTTTTTAGAGAATTCAAAGTTTATTTCTCTATCACATAGTTTGTGCTTTCCAGAAACAATTCTAAGTCCAGTGAACTCTATACTTTCCTCTCCATGTTTTAACTTTCTTTGTTGCTGACATTTCATCCTTACTTACATTGATGAATGACCTGACAATGCCATCTGTTTAGTAGCATAGGAAATAATTGCTAATTCCCCATTTATGTGAGCCAACTGTCATTCTATTTAATTGTTAATCAATTTAACTGAGGTCTTTCTTGAGATGTAATTCAAAATTATACATTTGGAACTTCTTTAAAGGAATTAAAACTATGACTGATGATATAAAATAGACAATAAGTTTAGTGATTTACTATTTTGCTACTATTTACAACTAGTACAACTATTACCAATTTTATCTTTCCACTATGGACTGCTTAAGAAAGATAAAACATGATAAATTCTCTTTCTTTTTATTTCTCCATTTTGTTATTATTTACTAAAGTGGTATTTTAAATGATTATGGAAGGTCATACCTAGCTGTGTGCAAGTTTTATTCCTGGTCTAGTGCTCAGGATAATCCTTGAAGTGCTATAGGGACTATATGGTGTGCAGGGAATCAGATGTGAATATTCTGCCTACAAGACAAGCTCCTTACCCTTTGAACCAGGTGACTCTAAAGTATTTGTTTTTAAACACTATATGGACCTCCTCTGCTTCCATAAGCTGCCCCAGGTGCAAGAGAGCTGCTGGTTGGGACTAGATCATTACCACAATACCTTCTACATGAAATTTGATGATGGTATTCCAACTCTTTCACCCACCTCACCCACTTTTAGCTCTGTGAGAAATCACTAGGGTTCACTGTAGACTTAGTCTATCCCTATGACTGTCCAAATAGCACCAAAACACACCTACCTTGGTAGCACAGGTCCTAGATCCTGCCAGACATCACTGCATTCCCATTTATAATTTTATGATAGGTTCACTGAGCTCCAGTGTGTATATATATTATGTATGTACAATTACTTTTTTATTTGTCGTCTGTTGTTGGATATTTAGGTTATTTCCGTATCCTTTCTAGTCTGCTAAGCACTCCAATTAGCATAGATGTGCATATATGTTTTTGAGTTAATATTTTTTTGAGGGATGGGTGCTAAGAAGTAGAATTGCTGGGTCAAGTGGAATTTGGTCTTTACTTTGTTAAGAACATCCAAACTGTTTTCCATAGAGGATGGACCTGATGACAATCCCACCAACACTGGCTGTTTGCAATCTTTTGGTATGAGTCATTCTCACTAGTGTGCAATGATATCCCATTGTTGTTTTGATATACTTTGTTCTGACAATAAGTGATGAAGAATACTTTTTTTAATATTCCTACCTGCTATTTAAATGGCTTTTTGCAGGAAATGACTGTTCATCTTCTTTACCTATTTTTGATGGGATTCTTATTTTTGGTTGTCAACCTTTGTGAGTGATTTATGTAACTAACAGTTAAAAAAGTTTAATATTTATTCTCTATGCTAAAGGATTCTTTTGCATACTCTTTTTCTTTCTTTTTTCTTTTTTTTTGTGAAGCAAGATAGTTTTTATTGAAGGAAACTTATTTAGGGGGAAGGGAAGAGTGGGAGAAGCAAAGAATACAAGTTCAAGAGAGAACAGGAATTTGAAAAAATGAACAAGCAGTAAGGAGAGACATAGATAAGCAAGCAAGATACGTGTTCAAATGGTCTTGAAGAGTATTCGATCCTACATACTCTTGAGGGAATACATGATTTTCTTTGGAAATTGCTGTTATAGTACAGTACAAATCCTAATCATCTAAAAAGAATCAGTAAAGATAGGTGGGTGGTAAAACAGAGATGTTGTGTGCATTGAATTTTGGTTGTCTATTAAATTACGGATAAGTAATCAATGCTTTTCAAAAATCTAATTTTAAGAATACAATCTTAAATTTCTCTGTGAAACACTAGTGATGAAGTTTTTCATTCACTCTATCAGTTTGTTTGCAACTTGAGTTTTCTGCCTTGACACCTGACAAAGTATTTGAATGCCATTATTATAAGCAGAATTTTTTTGAACAAATAAATGTCTTCTCCACAGCATAAAAAAAAGAAATACAAAGCTTTATTTCACTCAAGTGACAATCACACAAAACTC
>JAOXYA010054439.1:0-12086 GCA_028565675.1 Sorex palustris | reverse complement strand
TCTCCAATGGAGACGTTACTGGGCCCGCTCGAGCAAATCGATGATCAACGGGAGGGCCTTTACTTTACTTTACTTTTATTTATTTTTGGTCTTTTGGGTGTGGGTGTTGCACAACTGGCAATGTTCAGAGGTTGCTTCTGACTCTGCGCTCATGGATTACCTCTGGTGGTGCTCAGGGGATCATATGGAATGCTAGAAATAAAACCTCAGTAGATGAGTGTAAGGCAAATATCCTACCCGCTGTACTTCCCATCGGCCCCTAAGTCTTATTTGTAATAGTAAATTCCATTTCCCATACAGAACTTAAAGGTACAATCACTTCTGTAAAAGGGTACTCTGTTTCTCAACAGGATTAATTTGGAATCAATGCTGAGTCCCTACTGAATTTTACAGAAGTTTCCTGAAATTATGCAAATCCCAAGAAAGCAAAGTAACAACAGAAGCTTCCTTTTCTTGTTTCTCAATCCTGTGTATTTTGAAAAGGTCCAATCCCTAAAACATCAACATGAATTATCTGTGAGGAACAAGAAATGAAAGAAACAGAACAGCACTGCTCCTTATCTCCTGAATCTCTGCTCGCAACTCCACCACTCCATGTGAGATTGATCCCCTGATTAATTTCGTGGCCTTCTGATACATGAGCTAGATTCCCCTCCCTTCCAGCTAGACCTTGGCAGCCCCCTCACACAACCTCTCTTGAGGGGATTAACTCTAGGAGATACTGTCTCCCAGGAACATCTGTATTGCTTTCATCTTTCACTTTTAGTTGTACATATTAAACAATTGAATTTACTTCTTATTAATATTTGCAGTTACTTGGATAAATACAATAAGAGATAAAGATTCCAAAACTTTGTTCTCTGGACTCTAAAGGCAAATAAGGCTTTTACCATAAATCCCAGACTAAGTCCTCAGTCCACTTCAGCTTGTCCTTACTCTGGGGGGTCCTGTCTTAAGTCATAACAGCTTGCATGAAGACCATGCTTTCTAGATGGTCCCAGTTCGATAAGGATAGTTTCGCCAGTAGTTCCAGGTCCATCCCAGTCCCAAGGTAGGACCTCACTTTGTGGAGTGTTAGGAATTATGGCAACCGAAGGCTGAATCAAGTAATTATGACAGATGACAAGGAGTAGATATATTTCAGACTCAATCAACTCCCAATATTAGGAGCACATTACTCATGTTCTTTCTGTGTTTAAGCAAAGACCATTGTTCTATAGTAAAATATGAAAAGACTATAGGGGAAATAGAAAAGCAAGTAATTCACTACAAATACAAAGTCCAGAGTTACCAGAAGTTTGGGTTTATAAGTAACCAAGACTGGTTTGGGAATGTAACAATGAGAAGTACAGCACAAAGGAAAGGTTAAAGATAAACTCTGGAGGTTAGGGGTGTTTGTAAGAGCACTGTAAGCTCTCTGGGAGGAGGAAAAGGGGCAATTCACAGAGGAAGCCTATAACACTTAAGGTTATTATCCAACAAGAAACAACACAAGAATCATTAGTCTTTGAAAAACATGAAAGAAACTTGTGAAGAAGCAATAGTTTTAAAAAAACATAAAGAAGTCAAAGAAATAGTAAAATAGATAGGGCTTGCATCAGCTGACCTGAGTTCAATCCCTGGCATCCTATATGCTACCCCAAGCCCCATCAGGAATGATTCCTTGGTGCAGAGCCAGAAATAAGCCCTGAGTACCTCAGGGTATGGCCAGAAGAGAAAAAAAAAAAATAAAAGAAGTAGAATAGATAAGAACTTCCCAGAGTTAAAGAATACAAGAGACCCAACATGATTCAATGAAAATAATGCAGACAGTGCAGTGAACCACAATGTAAAAGCTTACATAAATTTTTTAAAGTGTCCCTTATGTTTAAAAAAAAGTGCCTCTCATAGAGGCAGGTGATGTTAAGCTAAGGAGTGGGAGAATTAGTGGAGGGAAGAGGGGATCTGTGAAGGGATTAGTTTTGAAACAGTGTATGCCTGAAACTCAATCATGAATAACTTGGTAATTTCATGGTGATTAATTAAAAAAATTTTAAACATTTCAATTTTTTAAATTTTCATGTCATTAAACATTTTAATGTAAAAAATGTGGGGAGAAAACAGATGCAAATAGGAAACTTTCAAAACATATTGTATTCAAAATGACAAAACAAAGATAGAGACAGTATCTTGAAATAGAAAGTCAAAAAAGGAACTTACACACCAAGAAGCCCATAAGATTCAGAGCAGCTCTCTAAGATGAGACTCTATAAACCAGAAGAGAATAGGGTTGTGTGTGTGTGTGTTGGGGGAGGGAGAGGAGAGATCGGAATTTAATGAAATGAACACTTTACCCAGAATACTCTTCAACAAGATTCTGATTTGAAAAAGCAATAGAGTTTCTGGACAGACAACAATTTAGAGAATTTATAGCCTTAAAATCAGTCTTGTAAAAAGCATTAAAGAGCTTCTTTAAAAGGCAAGAAATATTTTTCAGCGTTTAGTATTGAGAACAGCATTCACTCATGATGTGTATGGTTGTCCTATACTAAAGTTAAGAAAGGTTTGCTAAAGGATTTTATGCATTATCAATATGAATTAACACTTAGCACATTTTATTTTCCATGTCTGATCAGTGGGAGTGTTTTTTGGTACTCCCATGGAAATATTCATTTTTTGTTTGTTTGTTTGTTTGTTTGTGGGGGCACATCTGGCTATGCTCAGGACACACTCCTGGGCTCTGTGCACAGAAAGCACTCCTGGAGGTGCTTCAGGGGTCCAAATAAGATGTGGGCAACTGAATCAGGATCAGTCATGTGCAAGGCAAGTGCCCATACCACTATACTATTTCTCTGGCACTGCATTATGACTTAAAGTGGAAAACAGATTTTCACTACAAAATTTCATATATTAATGCAGACACTTAAGCAATAATCTATATTTTTCTAATGTACTCAATATGTCCTGTCTTAGGATAAAACATATGCCTATTCAGATTTCCCCTGAATTTTTTCTTAATTCTCTTCATTCTTACCACATTTTTACAATTTATCTATTTCATGTAAATTTTAATATGTATTAGCACAGACTTATTCACAATATTTACATTTTAGTTTAAGACCTATGAAAATAATATAGTTTTGAGGAAAAAATTATGAATTTATTATTCAACATATCATTGATTTGTGGAAATCCAGATTTAGCTCTGTTTATCTATATGTGTGTGATGCCACTGGACCCCCAGTTACGTACATGGGGAGAGGTAGAAAGACAGTCATTTTCTTCGAATCCATCTCAGCCACCCCAGGATTGGCTGGGAAGTCTAGGACTGATAAAGTCTGTCTGCGTTGAGCCCCTGCACAGCATGGACCTGAGTCCCTGCATCCTCACTAGGCAGCCAACAAGCTCCACCTGACATCCTTTTATTTGCAAGGCACAGGGAGTTAATCCCCACCACCAGATTTCTCAGGAAGCCATGGACTCTGGCTGGAGTAAAGAATTATGCTTTGCAAGAAGGTCTTGTCCAGGCTTTTTGGGTCCTTGCCTTCTCCAGAAAAGAATTTCAGGAAGAGATGAGCAGTGAAGTAAAGCAGATTTTATTTAGAGGTTTTTGAGGAAGGGGAAAGAGGTAGAGAAAGAGAGAAATTTATTCACAAGAGAACGCAGGCTTCTCTAAAGGTGGAGGGAGTCCCAGCACACATCCCAGCATTAGATATAAAAGTACACGTCTCAAGAGGGGGGATGCAGATGACACATATGATCAGGAACAACACGTGCTTGAGCATGACACATGGACACGAGCAGCAAATTTGGGCAGAATATGCATGGGCTTCCTTTGTTCAAGTTGACTTTTATAGGGTTTCTTCCAAATTCCCCATGTGTGGCTCTATACCTAGGTAAGAGTCTGTTGCTAGGATGATTACCATGGGAGTAGAGTTGGGATTAGTTGATGGTCTTCTTTAAAATTCCTTTCTTGCATGCTTCTCTTGAAATGGGAACTCCAGCCTTCTCTGGACCTGGGATGAAGCCAGATAAAGATCTTACTAGCCTTAGTTCCTGTGTCCACAATGTTGGTCCTGAAAGCCTTAGGGCTAGTTGGTTATTACTTCCCAGGAATTTCATTGCCTGCCATATATAGATATCACCTCCTCCACAATAGAAAAAAAACTATTTCCCATATAGCACTGTAGCACTGTCCTCCCGTTGTTCATCGATTTGCTGGAGCCCGCCCATTGTGAGACTTGTTGTTCCTGTGTTTGGCATACCAAATACATCACGGGTAGCTTGCCAGGCTTTGCCGTGCGGGCAAGATTCTCTTGGTAGCTTGCTGGGCTCTCCGAGAGGGGTGGAGGAATAGAACCCTGCCCGGCCAGGCCGGCCACACACGAGGCAAACGCCCTACCCACTGTGCTATCACTCCAGCCCTATTTCCCATATGTGAGATGAAAAAAAAAAAAAGAAACTTAGGTAGCAACAAATGGTCAGTCATCAGAACTGAAGAATTGACTGTAGAATTGAGCATACATAGGGATTTGGAGGTGAGAGGGGTGTTATCTTCAAGTCACAGGCAAGTTTGTTGAACTCTCAGCACTTTTCTAAACCTTGATTGAGGGAATCATCTTGATCCACAGTTTTGGGCAAAAAATATCAGAGAGAAAAGTTTCAGCATGGAAAAGAGGTTAGAGAACTAACTACTGGAGGAGATAGGGCGAGTATAATAGAGTCCGAAGCTGGAGAAGGAAGAACATAGGGTCTTGGGTGTGTGTTTGCCAGAATAAATTATTATTTATATATATATATATAGAGAGAGAGAGAGAGAGTACTATTCTAAAGAGTTTCTTCAGAATACCGTTAAATAATAATGATTGTACAACCGAGGAAACTTTTTTTTGTTTTCTAACTGTTCTGTTCTGTGTTCTTGCCCATATGCTGTCTGTGGGAAAAACGTCTTGGATTCAGTGCAGTGCCTCTTTCTTGTACAGCCACTAGGTGTCAGCCCAAACTTAGCCAATTACCTTTATCTTGGCTCGCAGTGTAATTTGATTTTGCTGGCTTAGCTGGAGGAACTTTTGAGATCATGAGACCTTTAGGGTCAGATACAGGACCCCCATCAGCCTCTTGCCCTAGAACCTCTTTCTTAGTGAGCTTCCACGGCCTTCTTGGTTAGAGCAGATAGGTAATCTGAATTGTAAGAACTAAAACAGTTAAAATACCAAGTGATTAGCCCAAGCACTGAGGCCCTCACTTCAAAAGGGCCTCTTTTGAGAGAATATCCAATTTCCAGAGGTGCCGCCTTTCCTTCCCACTGTAGCCTCCTAGCCTTGAAGGGCTTGTTGGGGCTTCCTGCACAAAGACAGGAAATCTGGCGTCTACAGCCTGGAAAGAACACAGAGGACCTGCTTTCCCCAAGGTGCCTGAAGGTGCCTCCCCTCCAGGCTGGCCTGCAGTTTAGATGCCTGCAGGAGGAAATTGACTCCCACTGCAGCGTTCTCCTCACCAAGGTGTCAGCAGTTTCCTGTGTGTAAGGTGCTGCTGTTGATAGGTCCAACTGATGGAGGCAGGACAGGGAAGGTCCTTTCCCAAGGCAAAAGCGAAGATCTCCTGGAAGAAATAGCCTCGAAATTGCTGTGAGAGCCTGATGAGACCCTCAGAAAGCACGAAGAAACAGGATTCAGGCCTGATAAGAACCTCACCTGTGGGTTTTCAAAAGGCTCGCAGCGCTCTATCTCTCTTGCCTCCTACCTTTGGTCATGTCGGGCTGCTTCCCCTACCCCTGGGAGGCTGATGGCGATAGGCGAAGTGAGGAAAGGAGGGCCAGGTTGGTCAGTATCAATTATAGTTTATTCCAGTCTCCACTCTCCTTCTACTTTTCGCTCTCCCTCAAGCCCAAGCCCCTTCATTCTCCTTCTTGCTCCCCCCTTATTCTCCTTCCAGCCTCTGGATCTGACTCTTCCCCCTCCGCTCTTACAGTCTTAGTTTATATAGTTTGTACACATAGGATGGTGATACAAAGGTGGGTCGAACATTAACAAATCAACAAAGAGGGGTAAGGCTACTCCTTCAGGAGATTAACTCAAGGATATAATCTCATCTAAAGAGATTACTCCGGATTACTAGGAAACTAGGAGATCCGCTCAAGGGTGAGATCCTATCCAGGGTGTGTCCCTTTCTTCTTTCCGCAGCTGGTAATCCACTTAAACAGTTGTAGTAAATCTACTTCTAATATTTCTAATAATGTCATTCTGTATGAGCACATTAAGAGATATAAACTAAAGGTATGGTTCTTCCTGAGGACATCTCACTATATATTTCACAGTATACATATATGTAGACTGCAATCCTCAGGCCAAGTTTAGGAAAAACTAGGGTCCTAATATTCTTGTTACTTTTGGATCATGACAACATTTGTCCATGATCATGTCCTTAACTTATAGTTGAGTATCCTGGCTCTTTGGCCTGGCCCATTTCAATGCCAGGGTAGCTCACAACTTGCCCTGGGTTCATTCAGTCCCTCATCAGGACCCTGCTTTTGGGGTGCTAGGAACTAAGGGCAACTGAGTCAAGAAAGCAGATGCGCAGGAGTAAATATTATTCGGAGTCAATCAAGTCCCATGTTACAAAGCATAATATTAATTGTCTTCCTGTGTCCATACAGAAAGGACATTGTTTTATGGTAAACTATGTAAAAGACAGAGAAAAGCAATATTTAACCTACAATTCAAGTTCAGTGTCCTAAAAGGATCTGATCTTACAGAATCTGATTAGAGAAAAAAGGTGATTAACTGGCTGGGGAGGAGAGCACAGAGAAGAGTTTACAGATAAACAAAGGAATGGGAGTGACTCGGGAGCACTGGGATGGGTGTGACTGATAAACCTAAGCTACCTGAGGAAGGACAAGACAGTGTTATCCTACACCATACGAACAAATACAACGAATGTGGTGGATCTTTGATATGTCAGCCTGCTCAGGGTCTCTTTGCCTTTCTGAGAACATTATCCCCACCTCCCACAAGAGATGAGTATCAGGTGATGGTCACCCTATTTGCCCCCACCTTGGATGTAGTCACATGACTGAGATCAGCCCCATTAGCAGGTCATAACGCAGTAGCCACAGTGATTGGCCAGGGATGTGATGCAAAACAATTTCATGAGAAACTGAGCTTTGAGGAAACTAATGGCAAATGCTTTCTTTTCCCTAGAGTTGGCGATGTGTTACAAATAGGCTTAATATAGCAGAATTGCTGGGTCAAAAATCTGCCCAAAAGGCCACCCTAACTGGTTAGAAAACTGGCCGGAGGTGGCATATAACTAAATAGAAAAAGAGAAAGAGAAATAAAGTTTTCATGCTGGTGACTATTCTACAGAGTGTTACAAACTTGGGTTTTTACCAATCTATGAAAGTGTAATGTCTTTTTATTCCCTCATTTTATCTTGGCAAAGCAATGAATAGAGGGCAACTCAACATAACAGGTAGCCTGGAATTGTCTTCTCTTTCTTTCCCTTAATTTTGGTTCAAGCCGGCTGTGATAGCATAGCGGTAGGGCGTTTGCCTTGCACGCAGCCAACATGGCCGACCCGAGTTCGATTCCTCAGCTCCTCTCGGAGAGCCCGGCAAGCTACCGAGAGTATTTGATATGCCAGACATAGTAACAACAAAATCTCCAATGGAGACGTTACTGGGCCTGCTCGAGCAAATCGACGATCAACGGAGGGCCTTTACATTTACTAGTATGAAACCCCACCTTTTTTGAGGATGTTGTTAGCTTAAAGAATTGGTTTCCATTCTTTGACTTTAAGTCTGTGTTTGCTGTCTGTTCAGATGTGTTTCTTATAGGTAGCAGAATGTTGGATTCAGTTTTTTAATCCATTTTGCCACTCTGTCTCTTAATTGGTATAATTAGACCATTGACATTGAGAGGAATTATTGTCATGGGGTTTTGTTCCATCTTTCTGCAAAGATTTGTTGTGCTTGTGTTTTTTTTTCTTTTCTTACAGTAGCCCCTTCAGTCCTCCTTTTAAGGTTACTTCTGAGTCTCTTAAGTTCCTGAACTGTTGTTTATCCATAAAGTAGAGTGTCATTCCTTTGAGTATGAGTGAGAATCTTGCTGGATAAAGTATTCTTGGTGAGTATTTCATTGTTTTTTTTTCTCACTATATCCCACCATTGTCTTTGGGCTCAGACAGTTTCCTCTGATAAGTCTGTGATGAGTCTAAGGGATGTTCCTTTGTATATGATTTCCTTCTTTGACTTTGCTGCCTGCAGTATTGTTTATCTATTTGTGGTATTCGTTATTCTGATTATGATATGTCTTGGAGTATTTTTATCAGGGTCTCTTTTAGTTGGTCCTCTTCTGGCTTCTTGGATCTGAATGCCTGCATTCTCTAGTTGTGAGAACTTCTCAGCAATGATATCTTAATTGTTATTACTTTATTGGCTTGCCTCCCTGTCTTTCTGGTACTCTGATGATTTTTATGTTTTTCCTATGGAATTCATCCCCTAAGTCTCTTATTCATCTGTAAGCTATTTTGATGTCTTTTCACACTGTCTATTGTTTCCTATATTCTATCTGAAGCTCATCTTTAAGCTCACTGATTCTGTTTTCTGCTGTTGTCATACTATAGTTGAGAGCACACACTAATTTTTCAATTTTTATCTACCAAATTGAGTTCTTTATTAGTGATACTCTCTTATTTCTGCCCTCATTTCTTCCTGTATTCTATTGGCTATCAATTCCACTGTTTCTTTCATACCCTCCTTTAATTTACTGGATGACCATTCCACTGTTTGAGCTCATTGATCATTGATCAAATTTTATCTCTAAATTCTTCACCGGAGAGACTGTGTATGTGGGCATTCCCTGTTGAGGCTTTAGGGCTCTTTTCTTCATTCACTCCTCCTGATGGAGATCTGTGCTGTTTCCCCATGTTGCTATGGTAGTATGGAGGTGGATCCCTCCAATTCACTGTGAGTGTACCCCTCTTTCTTTGAGGGAGGATTCTTGATGGGCTCTATAGTTGGTGGTCTCCTTTTTCCCCTTCAAGAATACTAACTTCCTCTTAGATGCTTCTGTGTGACGTATGTGGGACCGCTAGTGCCAATTCAGGGTATACTTTATTTTATATTACGTTTGTTCAGAATCTCATGTTCACCATTATTTTGCTAAATTTTAGAAGTACTTTCTTTTAAATACGCTAGTGAACTTTTGGCCTACTATTGTTGGGATATACAGGCTGTCTTCACAAGAATTAGGCAACAGACAGAGGTTGAGCTATGAGTCCAAAGTGCTATGAAAGAGGAAATTAACTGCCACTGCAAGAATGACTGCCATCCAGAAGGCCATGCCCTCGCCACAGCTTGCACTAGTGCAAGTCATGAGTTACAGCTGTACTTCAGGTGCATAGTGGATAGGATGCTTGCCTCGCACATGGTCATTTCAATCCCAAGCACCGCATATGGCCTTCCAAGCAATGCTAGGTGTGATTCTTGAACACAGAGCCAAGAGTAAGCCCTGAGAACTGCTGGGAATAACACAAAAGCTAGTAATAAACAAAACAAAACAAAATAAACAACAAAAAACTCCCTCTTTAGGAATTGGAGAGATAGTGCAGTTATCCAGCACTGTATTAACCTTGGTTCAACCCCCAGTTCAAGCCCATTCCCTGACCCCTGTCAGGACTAATCCTTGAGAAGTGAGCCTGTAGTAAGCCCTGAGAACCAGTGGGTGTGCCTCCCACCCTTCAAATAAAAAAACACCTAACCAAGGCTCTGTACTCAGGGATTGGGGCACCAAATAGGATGCGGGGGATCAGAGCCGGTCAGCTGAATGCTGGCTGTGGACACTTTCCTGTTCAGGGGACTATTCCTGGCTCTGTATTCAGGAGTGACTCCTAGGGGTACTCAGGGAATAGTATGTGGTGCAGAGGATTTAACCAATGTTGGTAGGTTGCAAGAAAGTGCCTTTACCCTGTACTATAGATCCAGAACTCACTGTTCTTTTGGGAATTTGCAGTCTAATCATACCCTTGCCATGTTGTGCTGACAAAGGTTCACTTACAACCCCATCAAGGTTTGAGTCTCTATACTCAATACAGTAATTTCTAATGTTATCAAATATTTCTTGCTCATACACAAAATGGGCAAAGGAAACCTCAGAAAACTGCATTTGACCATTTTTCCAATTATGTTTCATCTTTTAATTATTTTATGAAGGTCTTTAGGCAGTATAATGTCCTGCTTATATTTCTTTCTCACTAGTTTAAAACTTGAGTTTAGTCTTTGTCATGAACAACATTCCCAGGAGACGAAATAGAAATCTGTTTATTTGAACTTTGTTAAGTAACAGAAATGATATTAAGAAATATAGGGTAAGGATACACATAAATTCCTGGAATATAAAAGCATGAAATTAGACAAGGAACAAATTTACTTGTGAGACATACTTGAGGTCGGTAGGGCGTTTGCCTTGCACGCAGCCAACATGGCCGACCCGAGTTCGAGGTAATTGATAAATGCATAATATTTAATATACTGGGTGAAAAAACCCAGAAGATGAGAACCAAGAAAAAGAGGAAAGACTTTGGATTCATGTATATGTTCAGGTCACATACACAAATATGTTTTGTATATTTTTATTTAAAATATAATATCACATTTATCAAAAATGGATTTAGGAAGGGAGTGATAAATTATTTCTAAATTCATTTATTAAATAAGCAGTCTGATGTGTGAGAAACAAGTTATGTGGCAAAGGGAAAGGCATTATAGGTATTGACTAGTACAAATCTTGTTAAAATGGGAAAAGAATGGATTTGGTGGAAAGAAAAACAGATTAGAGCAAGGTCAACAGAAAAAAGAAATAGACATAATGATATAAAGAAGATTTTTTCAAAATGGTCTGCTATTTAAATATTAGGAGATAAGCACTTAGGATGTCACTCAGCCATATGACACCTTTCTTGTATGTGTAAGGCCATGATCTGTTGTTTGGGTGACTTGGGGTCTGGGATGGCCACTATAAAAAAACTGACTTTGCAGATATTGAGAGAGAGCAGGTACAGGGAATTAAGAGTATTTTCGTATTTTGGGAGTCAATAGTTTGTATGAAAATGGAAGGTCTGTTTAAGTTTTGTTATTTTTAAATTGAAGGAACTTTGACTTAAAAGGATGTATATGTTTTAGTAAAATGTCATGTTGGTGTAAAATATAAAATATATATTATAACAATATATTATGACTTCAAAATATCTTATCACACTATACTCATCCAAATTTCCTCCACCACTATCAACCCTCACTCTTAGGTAACCATCATTCAGCTGTCAGAATTAGATTACATGAATTTTGTCTCTCTCTTTATTGATGTGATGATTTTCTTAATACATTTGAATATTTTGAACCATCCTTGTATCTCATAGAAGAACTTCCATTAGATCATGATGTCTGATTATTTCAATCTACTGTTGGATTAAGTTTTCTTGTATCTAATTGAGGGTATTTTTAAAGTTTTATTCATCAGAGATAAATATCTTTAATTTCTTCTTGTGACGTCTGTTTTTGGCTTTGGAATGAGTGACTCTCTAGTAAATAGCATATACTTAAGTTTTACTCATAATACATCCATCACTATGTGCCTTTTGGTTAGTGATTTTGTTCCATTAATACTTGTATATGAAGTCTTGCTACTTGCATTTTGTATTTATTATGCTATATTTTCATCTACTCCTTTATTAATGCTATAATTTATAGTACAAATAATTTACATGAGAAATAAACTATGATCTATAGGTTGATGTGTGGGTTGGTGCATAGATATGAAGACAGATGGCACATACCTTATGTTGCAAACTGTTTCCACACTTTGATATTTCAAATGTTGTTTTGATATGTTGCTTTGTGTTTAGAAAACCATTTTCAAGTCATCTACTCTGCAAGTTTCATAAACTACATCCTGAAGAAAATTCTGACTGATAGATGAATAAATGAGTTCTAAGAAGATGTTAATAAAATAAAATAAAATAATAAATGTGTCTTGTATTTTAAAATGTAATACACAATGTTTATATCTCATCTTCATTTACTTTGCTTTAAAATGTTTAATTTTAAAAGC
>JAOXYA010054390.1:0-12088 GCA_028565675.1 Sorex palustris | reverse complement strand
TGGAGGGGTGGGTGTTGAAATACTATATGACTGAAATCCAATCATGAACAGCTTTGTAAAGCTCTATCTCACAGTGATTCAATAGAAGTGAAATAAAAGAAGTTGCTTGAAAAACTGATAAATTGTTGAAAGGAAAATATAAATTGATTCCCTACTTTAACACCATGTATAAGAGTAAATTTCAGAATAAAGAAAGAGTTCAGTATAATGATAAAATAATAAAAAGACAAAAATAGTTTTTTATGTTGTTGGTATTGGTCTTAGTAAAAAGAAAAGAAAAAGTAAAGAACATAGAAATATAATTTTGACAATATTAATTTAGAACTTTTGTAAATAAAGGACACAGTGTATAAGTCGTACATTTGGAACTACTTAAAATTTTTGATAATGGATTGCTATTTTTGTACATGATTTAACAAGTATTCTTATTTGTCAGTATAAAAGGTTGCTATCCTATTTGGATGCATGAACATAGGCAAAACTGTAATGTTTACATAATATAGATCATTGGTATAAGAACACAACCCTAGAGAGGGACATTTGGTTATGACCCTGGGCAATTAAGTTGACTCTTGAGCCCTCTATATAGGTCTGTGTAGTATGTGCCTCTGGGCTTATGTGTATATGCGCATATGGTTATACCTATATTCAGCCTTAAATTAACTGAGATAGTTTTTAATTGGGCTGGAGCAATAGCGCAGAGAGTAGGGCATTTGTCTTAAATGTAGCCGACCCAGGTTCGATTCCTCTGTCCCTCTTGGAGAGCCCTGCACGCTACCGAGAGTATCTTGTCCACACGGCAGAGCCTGGCAAGCTCCCTGTGGCATATTCAACATTCCAAAAACAGTAGCAACAAATTTCACAATGGAGACCTTACTGGTGCCCGCTCAAACAAATTGATGAATAATGGTACAATGGTGCTACAGTGCAGTACAGTGCAGTGCACATTTCTGGGAAGCTTGTGCTTTCATCTCTTGATTGTTGAATCATGAACTGAAATGGTATAAAATTATAGGAAGGCAATTAAGCAGAAGGAAATATGAACTATTAAAATGTTTATACTGTCATACTTCAGGTCTTTCTTTTAATTTTTTGGGAGGGGGTTTGTCATTTGCGCCTGTGCTAAGAGGTTCCTCCTGGCTCTGTTCTGAGGGATCGCTCCTGTCCAGGATTGTCAATCCATACTAGGGTCCAAGGATCCAACCTGGGTCAGCCAGTTTCAAGGCCTTTACTCTTATACTAGCTCACTGTCCCACTCTGCAAGAATTTTGCTAGAAGAATTTTCTAATTAAGCTGATGCATTAAAGGAATATTTGTACAAGGATTATTTGAGAATCTAGTCTTGTGAGTAAACACAGCTTCAATTCAGTTCAACAAGTCAGACACTGGCATTTTTTTCTTGCTGCAAAATCTTGGGCGGCAGGACAGCCCTTTTTATGATCCATGTGATCTCTGGGTTACAGTCACATAGAAATTTATAACTGGTAGGGCTGGAGCAATAGCACAGTGGGTAGGGCATTTGCCTTGCACACAGCTGACCCAGGTTCGATTCCCAGCATCCCATATGGTCTCCCGAGCACCGCCAGGAATAATTCTAGAGTGCATGAACTAGGAGTAACTCCTGTGCATCGCCGGGTGTGACCCAAAAAAAGCAAAACAAAACAAATTTTTAATTGGTTTAGATAGAGGTCCCCAGATTTATTTGACCTACCCCACCCCCTTTCCTGTTCAGGGATTACTCCTAGTGGGGCTCAGGTCACAAGATGGGGATGGAAACCATCTTGTCCACATACAAGGCAAGTGCCCTACCCATTGTACTCACTCTCTGGCCCCCAGATACCAGATTCTAGTCTAGTCTGTGCCTCTGGCATTGTCCTGAGGCATTGTCTCGAGGCATTGTCCTCGCTGTTCCTGGGCATGTCTTTATCTCTGAAAGGGTGTTGAGAACTTGCCCTGTCCCCTTTGCACTTCCCCATTCCATGGTGGTCCTGCCGTTTCTCTGGGGTCTTAGTCCTCTGTGGGGGTCGTGCGCCGTGCAGCTCATGTGTTCCTTGTTGCAGGGCCCTTCCTTCAGAGCCGTCGGTGTTGCTCTTGGCCGATCTGTATTATCAGAGATTATCTTTATGTGGCTGCCGAGGGCCCCTTTCCGAGGAAGCGTTAATGGAATTGTTCCCCAAGTTACAAGCAAACATTTCGACGGGGATATCCAAGGTAATGCCATTTATGGTCCATTGTCTCATCCTGCCATGCATGGTCAATGATGGTCAGTCAGAGCTCCTGAACCAGAAAATACTGTCGGAAGGGATTTCTGTCAGTGGCAGCAGGTGCCTGCAGGCTGATGGCAACAGCCTTCATGGGGAAGCTTAATAAAAGCACAGATTCTGCGCCCTCCAACCCCTTTTCCCCCTATCCCCAATACTGACTTAGTAGCACTGTTTGGGCAGAATTAAAAATTCTGTATGGTTTTGTAAGATCCTCTAAGTCATTCTGCTGTTTATTTGCGTTCAGAAATAACTGAATGTTCTTTTAAAATAAAATGGCTGGTTTTAGTTGGAACTGTAGGCTTGGAATTATTGAACTTATTTATAGAGATGCTTTTAATGTCACACAGTTCAAAACAACCACCTTGGTCTTATGGACCACCTTATTCTCTCATTGTTTGCAGCAGTTTATGATTCTGGGCACTATTTGATTAGATGTTGATAAGTGTGAAAGAAGAAATAAGGGCTAGAATGAATAGATGTTACTCTGGCAACTGGCATTTTTAAAAAAATTCTTTGAAACTTAATACCCCTCCCCCCAAAAAAAGAAAAAAATGGGTCCTGAATGATGGTATAGTGGGTGGGGCTCTTGCCTTGCACGAAGCCAACATAGGTTTGATCCCCGGCACCCTGATGGTCCCCTAAGCTCCTTTGGAAGAGATCCCTGAGCTCAGCATGGCACTCAACATCAAAAATAATAAAATTTAGGGGGCTGGAGTGATAGCAGAGTGTGGAGGGTGTTTGCCTTACATGCGGCCTACCTGGGTTTGATTCCCAGCATCTCATATGGTCCCCAGAGCTAGGAGTAACCCCTGTGCCTCGTCCGGTGTGACCCAAAAAGCAAATAATAATAATACAAAAATAATAATAATAATAAAATTTACCTTTCCCTGTTAATCAGTTTCTTCTTAGAGTTTAAACTCTGTTTTGAAAATTGTTTTTGTTCTCTAGATTCGGCTGTTGACAATAAGGATCCTAAACCACTTCGAAGTGCAACTTCCAGAATTGATGGAGGTATTTTAGCTGTTTGCATCATTTTTTCAGAAAGACAAGTTTTCATGCATCTTTTTATTTCCAGAATGATGCTTTAGCAGGAAATCCAAACTCTATAAACATCTGTTGCAAAATCTGGCATTTTCATAATCTTTCTCTCACCTGCCTACCCCCGAGAGCATCAGAGAAAATTCCTACTTAACTGGTGACTGTGCTCAGACATTTTGTATACCTTGTGTAATTGGAGCAATTGGCATAGTGGAGACCTTCCCATCACAGTTCCTCTGGGGCTTCCTCCTTTCTTTTGAAGCTTGAGTGAAGTTGTAGTTTACAAGAGGAGATGGGGCTTGCAGGGGGATGGCATGTGTGAGCCTCTCCCTTCAGTCCCCAGCATTGCCGATAGCAATGTGTTAAAAAGCAAAAGGTAAAACAGGAAGCCACTCACATGGCTGGGGATTATGTCTGGCGTGTACAAGGCCCCAGTTTGACCCTCAGAACAAACCAGCCTCCTGAACGCCTCCATTCTGACCAAGGTAGCCCCCAGCACTGGTAGGAGGCACACTACAAAGCAAAACAAACAACAGGAAAAAACAAATGGAATAGTTCATCCAATTCCCTGTTAGTGGCTGCCCAAACCGAATGTTTGTATAAGTTCCCTCCTATTTCCAATAATAATAATCGACCTAGGCAAGTGTCTTTGTGGTGGGAAATGTAGCCACAATGCTGAGAGAAGCGACTTGCAGTCGAGGTGGAATTGTTTCGTGAAGTTGCAGACCGCATCTTTATTCTATTCCAACCTGTGATCCCACCACTTGGCATCATTTTGGGAATTGCCTTCCGATAGTATTTGTCGTATCTTTGCCCGACACTAACTCCGAATCGTCTAACCCAAAGGAGACGGTGTGAGAAGCACCCGAATCAACCTGGATCATCAATGGGGAGGAGTATTGGGGTGGATGTTTTCCCAGGTGAGACACGCTCACCTCTTTGGACTCCAGCCCCGTCTCCCGTTCCTCTGGGGAAACCGCCGTGCGGGTTTTCTGTGTCGTGCAGGACGACGGGCCCTCGGAGCGGCGGTCGGCCTTCGCCATCCTGCGCCAGGCAGAGCTGGTCCCAGCCACCGTGAGCGATTACAGGGAGAAGCTGCTGCATCTGAGGAAGCTCCGGCACGATGTGGCGCGGACGTCCGTGCCCGACGGGCCCTTGCAGGAGGTAGGAACCGGGTCTCTCTCTGGAGTTCGCAGTCGAACCAAATCTAGGTTCGGAGATCGGTTTAACCAGGTTTTGGGAAAGGGAAGCATACCAAGTCATCGCACAGGAAAACCTCCTGAACGCTAGCAGTGTCCGGCTGCAGAGAGAGCTCACAGAGCGGGGCTCCCCCTTGGGTCCCCAGCCCCACCCGGTCTCCTCCTCCAAGCACTGCCGGAAGTGATCCCCAGCACAGAGCTAGACGTAGCCCCAAGCAAGCCCCGTGTGACCTAGTAAAACAGGGGTTTTGGTTTTAGAGATAGAACAGGGGTTTTGGTTCAGTATAGGAGGCAACCAATCTTAGAGGGAAATACGCTTTTTTTTTTTCAGATACATATATAAAAAGCACACAAGGCTCAAACCTTTAACAACATGTTAGTGATCTCTTATAGAAAGGCTTAATGGCCCTTGGGTAAAATACAACAATCTTCACACTCTTTCCTCTAAGGATACCTTTTTGGTAGCATTTTCAGCGGTTTTTTTTATAACAAACAATACAAACTATATTATTTTGGTTCTGCTTTGGGGCAGGGATTGGGGTTCAGGATGGTAGCACACGAAATACGGTGGTGGGAAGGTGTAATGGTGGTGGGATTGGTGTTTGAATATTAAATGTAATCAAATATTGTGAACTACTTTATAAAATTAAAAGAAAATTAAAAAAATAATGTTCTGTTGCTTATAGTTATAAGATATGTACCTTACTGCCTGCCTAGAGAACATAAGGTACTCTGTTACAGAGACTGGGAATAATCTTTCCCTCCAGCTATCCCTCAGATGCAATCCTGCATTATATATTTAAGTGTTGCCACTTGAAAAAATAAATTATTATGCTCAGGAAATATTGGAACATGGAGACACATGAGGCGACAGTGGTAATTCATGTGAGAAGTGCGTTGTTGGAGGAAGTATCTGAAAGGAGTGATAGACATGCCTGTCAGGTCTGCTAATGAAGTTGAATGGTTCAATGAGGAAAGAAATCTTATATTTACAGGTCTTGGAAATAAGATTTATTCTGCCTGAATATGACAAGTGTCACTTTTATGCTAGGTAGAATAAGTGATTTTTAAAAGTTTATATTTATTAAAAAATCAATGATATAAAGCAATTTTGTCTGCTTTCTTTAAGGTAGCAGATACTTTAGATTTCAGGAACAATTTTAACCTTGTGCTTTGGAACTTCTTTGGTTATTTATCAAAATATGAGACCATAGTTTCAATTTCCATGTGGTTTTCAAACAAAACACTGTCCTCCCATTGTTCATCGATTTTCTCGAGCAGACCCAGTAACGTCTCCATTTTGAGACTTCTTGTTACGGTGTATGGCATATCAGATACATCACGGGTAGCTTGCCAGGCTTTGCCGTGTGGGCAAGATACTCTCAGTAGCTTGCTGGGCTCTCCGAGAGGGGCGGAGGAATCAAACCCTGCTTGACCGGGCTGGCTGTACACAAGGCAGTCGTCCTACCACTGTGCTCATATATCATATACAGCGTGGAGCCCAGTTTTAGGTGGGTTCCTTACCCCCCACCCCACACACACACTATTGCTTTCTTTTAAGTTAATCTACCATTGGTAGATAATAATATTTGGAGAAGCAACGCTCAAGGTCATGTTGTGGACACCTCTGAACAACATGATGCAAATAAAAATCAGGAAAGGGTGGGTGGGTATTCATACACTTGAAGTTTGGCTAAAGAGAGAATATGAAATCAAAGCTTCCTATGTAGTTTTGATCCCAGTTTTATTGTTCTAACCAATTAAAGAAACATCTCTCCAGCAAAAGACTTGGAATGAATTTCAGAAAAAGACAATGAACTTCTTTCAGAATATGTCCAGGGAATTTTGTAGCAAGAATGGTCTCTAGATACATTTTTTAATTCAAGCTGAGGTTCATTGAACATTAGTGAGAACAATTGGCAACATTCTCCACTTTAGGCTCTATTTTAATTTTACAGTTTTAAAATTGATTCCCTTTATTTGGGGGATAGTAACTCTCCCCTACACTAGTTTAATATTTAAATTCTTTCATTAATTAGCACCTTCTTCAGGTTATGCTGGAGAGCCGTGTTTTCAGAAGAAGCTGTCAAGCTTCAAAATTTAATCTGCCTAATGCTGGACACAAAGATTTTTGCTAAAGAACAGCTTCTCACTTTAAGAACCAATTACAAAATTCTCAGAGTAGAGCAGAAGCAAAATTCAGAGCAGTCAGAAAGGGCAGTTGTATAAGTCTACCCACCTTTTCCTTGAGCCTCTGAAGATTTTGCTCATAGATTTCTCTAAAATTTCTTTGTCAGTCATTTTCACCACTAAGCCGAGATTTGGAAAGGTCCAACCTATACATTTCTTGTATTCTTACTGTTTTTTTCCACAAGAATTGTTTCAATTGTTAGAGTCAGGCTAGATTGGATTCAAATTACAGTTTGTTCATTTTTCTAACCCTATAATCTTGAATCTGAGCTGATTGACCTATAAATTATAATGGTATTTATTAAAAAATAATCTTACTGTGAAAGTAAATTTCTGTGGACTGTGAAGAGACGAAACAGAGGACAAAAGAGTACAAACAAATTTTCATACTAGAAGAATAAAATTTTAGTTTCTAGAAGGAAGTGAGAGTAGGGATAGAATGTAATAAGAGAAAAGGGTCCATTGCCACACGAAGAATGAAAATTAGATTTGATGCTGAGCAAAATACACTGCGAATATATTTTGATTTATAAGATGGCACACCTAAAGCCTAAGCAATTTTACAAACCAGTGTTATAGCAATAAAATAAATGTAGGCCAAGGGAGAAAATCTATTTAAAAGAGTAATCTTACATTTGTGACATAAAGAGAAAAAGAAAAGACAGCATCATATGATAACAAACCTCTGGGCCTGGATCACATTACCCAAGAGAAAACCAAGAAAGGGGATAGTGGGTGGGGAGAAAGAGGAGGCAGAGGGGAAGTAATCTCAGGACATTGGGCTCTTTGGTGGTGGCAAGGTAATAGTATTACTCAGAACCACAAAGACACATTCGTAAAACATGTGTCCTTTCACTGTCACTGTCACTGTGACTGTCCTCCCGTTGTTCATCGATTTGCTCGAGCGGGCCCAGTAATGTCACCATTGTGAGACTTATTGTTACTGTGTTTGTCATATCAAATACTTCACGGGGAGCTTGCCAGGCTTTGCCGTGCAGGCAAGATACTCTCGGTTGCTTGTCGGGCTCTCCGAGTGGGGCGGAGGAATCAAACCCGGGTTGGCCACGTGCAAGGCAAATGCCCTACCACTGTGCTATCGCTCTATAATAATTACACTTTTCAAAAATGATGGAGCCATGCAATTTCTTGAGATGTGGAGGGACCTAGAAGGCGTCATGCTATGTGGAGTCCCTGAGAGAGAGAGGGGGATAAATATAGCATGACCAATTTTATGTGGTGAAATATAGAAACATAATGCACCACCAGGTGTAGCCCCGAAACAAAGAGAAAACAATGGAACAATGGGTCAGAGCAATAGTATATAGTAATAGAGGGCACTTGCCTTTCATATGACTAACCCAAGGCCCATTCCTGGCATCCAAGAACTTCCAAGAGTGGTCTCTGAGAGCAGAGCCAGGAATAACTCCTGAGCATTGATGGGTGTGGGCTCAAAACAAAACAAATGATGACTCTGAACTAGAACCGAGTCTTGAAAGCAGGTAAATAGATATACATGATAACCGTTCAGCACCGTATCACAAACTGTAATGCCTAAAATGAGAGAGACAAAGAGAAAGAGAGAGAGAGAAGCAGACTGGGATGGGGGGTGGCTTGAAGGGGTGGGAGGAAAACTAGGGACACTGGTACTGGGAAATTACACCGGTCTCCAGAGGGATGGTTATTGGAACATTGTATGACTGAAGCTCAATCATGAACAATTTTGTAATGCTCTATCTTACAATGATTTAATTTTCTTTCTTTTTTTTTTTTTTTTTTTGCTTTTTGGTTCACACCCAGCGATGCACAGGAGTTACTCCTGGCTCATGCACTCAGGAATTACTCCTGGCAGTACCTGAGGGACCATATGGGAAGCTGGGAATCGAACCCTGGTCGAGCATGTGCAAGGCAAACGCACTACCCGCTGTGCTATCACTCCAGCCCCACAATGATTTAATTTTTAAAAAAATTTAATAAAAAACAATGTTGGAGAAAAATTGTAATGAAGAATGATCACTTATTTCCACATTCTGTAAGCTCCTTGGCAAGTCTCTTTGAGTCTTAGTACTCTTTCCAGTATACAAACTGTCTTTTCAGTGTATACACAAGAAAATTTTACTAAGTACTGAAATATTATGATGCAAATAATATTCAAATCTGGCAATTTATTTTGAAGAACTATATCATTGCAGATGAAAACAGAGGTCCAAGAAACTCCAAGAAACCTCTAGCCCCTGGCCCTATCCGAACTCTCAGTATTTATTAGATAATGACTCTGGGCCCTTAGCCATGGTGGGTTTGGGTGTCTTTACCTATAAATGGAAATATGGCCATTATTTGCACAAACATTGAGAAGCATCTGTCAGCAATGCTTATAAAGCATCCATCACAGGGCTAAAGCAGCAGAGTTTAGGAACTGTGCTCCTGTTGCCGCTGCTGAGACGGATTTCATTTAGGCCTACTAAGCTCATAATAAAATATTTATTGGTCAGAATGCTCACTGTAGCATATCAACCATGTCAAACTGTTTTTTGATGTCCTTCATGAATAAATATATATTCCCCCCAATCCTGATTTCATATCATGTTTAAGTATTTACAAATCGAAGGGGGGAAAAACCCCAAATTGGTTACTCACCTCTGATTTATGGAGACCATTTTTTCTTGCTTATTATTATTTCCTTTATGATAAATGTGCAGACTGATCCATAGCAACATCCCCAAATTACTGACAAGAAGCAGTTATGTCTTCTGCAGAATAAAATTAAATGAAAGAAAATTGTAGGTTTTTCAACCAGACTGCTAAAAGAAGACACTTTGGCATTATGTTTTGATTGTCTGCTTTTCATAGAGAGTACGAAACTAAGTGATGTCCTAGCCCCAAATTACAGATATTAAAAATATATCTTCAAGCAGCTGGTCAGACTCAAATCAGAAAGACAGGAAGTGAGAAGTCTGGATAAAAGCTCATATCGATATTCTGGGTCTCTGCATTTTCAGCCTTGTACTGAAGGATGCCTAAGTATGAAGGGAAGATGGGCCCTATCAGTGTACCCAATTTGATAGCAAGTCTTCTTTTCCCCTTTGGGGAATTATTTTTTCTCTATGGAGTTTTGTGAGGATTGTGGTGTTGGTTAGCAGAGTTCCAAATTAGGCCACTCAGGTCCTTTCTCTGGCAATTCTAATATTTATATTTTCCCCAATTCTTTTCTTGCTTTATTTCCTTCAAAAAAATTCTAGGTTACAAATGCAACCTTTGAATCTATGTGCTATATGAGAGCACCTGATCAATTTCTCTTTTCTTTCCTTTTTCTTTTCTTTTCTTTCCTTTTCTTTCTTCTTTTCTTTTCTTTTCTTTTCTTTTCTTTTCTTTTCTTTTCTTTTCTTTTCTTTTCTTCTCTATCCGTCTTTTGTTTGGGGGCCATATCTGGTGATACTCAGAGCTTTCCCCTGCCCTGCGCTCAAGGTTAATTTCGGGAATGTATATTGTGTTAGGCTTTGAACCTGGGCTGGCTGTGTGCAAGGCCTTACTGTTGTACTTTCTCTCCAGTTACCCTGGTAAATTCACCTTCTATGGCTATCCAATGTTGATTTGTATTGATTACAACAAAACAGTAGCTGACACGGGCAGTACTAACATTGCAGTATTAATAAGAAATTCATCTTAAGACAGGGAATAATTCAGTAACTATTGGCACTTAGAAACCAAAGGTCAGTTAGAAAGAGCTGTAGAGAATGTATAAATACATCTTCATAAAACATTCCATTAAGTAGTTTTATAGCCATTATGCCATGAATATCTTACTTCCTCACAAATCTTATCCATCTTTCTAAGAGTCTTTTGCTTGGATCAGAGCATTTTTCAATGCACAAGACACATTTTTGTTGAATGAACACATTCATTCCTAATGCTTTAGAGTTTGCAGTTGCCAAAAAGGAAATCAAACCAAATCATTCTTACAAAGAGTTTGGGCTGCATGCTCTCATCTCTCACCATTGTGTGCCAGGTAAAGTTAGGCTTCTATTTTAAGAATAAAAAAAATTCTAGAGGAAATAAGTTGCTACTGAAGAATTTCTGTATAATCAGGAGACTTGGTGGCAAATAATTGTAATTTGAGCCCCAGAGATTGAAGCTCCTTCAATAATGACACTCATTAGATTTTTTTGTTTTCCTTGTCCTTCTTATTTAGGAACAACAATTGCTTAATGTTCTGATGGACATCCCCAAGATAAACATGGTGGTTATTTCTGGTGCAATGTCATCCTAACAGATCACCAGATTGAAAGCTCCAGTTGCTTTCTGTGTCTCCTCTAAGAAAGATGAATCTTTCCCAAGATGCAAGGACACATTTAGGCCCTGCAGGGTGAGGAAGACAAAAGAAAGAATAAAAAAGATTGCCTAATTTATAATATAAACAAGTGACTAGCTAATGGAAAAGCACTTATTATTCTTCGATATATCCTAACAAAGTTTCTTTTATTGATAGCAGACAGTGAATATCCATGCAAAGCGACCACACAGAGAATTATAAGATGATTTATTGTTCTCCCCAAGGAAATATCTATGCAAATATAGCTGAACTAGAGATGAATAAAGAATATGGTAGGCTCAGCTTTCATTATTAGCTTGTCTCTCAGAATGGAAGATATTGTTTCTTTTAAACTTACAAAATAATATCACTTTCCCACAAAAAGTTAGAGGGATAGCATCAAAGATCTTTATAAGGGTTTTTACTACATTTTCTTTTCATAGAAGTCTTTTTAGTAATAGTAAACAGCAAAATGAATGGGATATTAAGAATATAAAAGCCATCAATCCACTGTTAAATACCAATTTTTGTGTGTATGAAATTATTTGAAAGGCTAGAGCCTAAAGCACTGGGCATTTGAAGTAGCATCAGTTATATTATGTAACTGTTTACCAAGAGACAGAATCTTAAAATTTGTATCTGTCTTTCATATAGCTTACTTTGAATAAGTAAGTCGCTGCTTGACTGAATATCCATTTCAGATTTTAGCTATAAAATAAGATGCTGAACATTAGATCTGGAATTCTAATACTTGTGCAGATATGTCTTTCATCCACAGGTAGTTTTTATAAATGGAATTGAATACATTGTAATAAGAGTAAGTTTCTAATTATCCGTAAGTTCCATTCCTCCTCTCTGTTATCTGTCTTTTCCTGAAAATAATTGATTCTATGACTCCCTTCAAGAAATTTCAACTGTTTCTTAAAGAGCAGTATAGGATCGGGAATCATATGATTCTTGGTATGAGGATTTTGCATGATCCAAGAAATTGAGTTTATGCAGTATATTGGAATAGCACTGTAGCACTGTAGCACTGTCCTCCCATTGTTCATCAATTTGCTCAAGCAGGCACCAGTAACGTCTCCATTGTG
>JAOXYA010054376.1:0-12088 GCA_028565675.1 Sorex palustris | reverse complement strand
CATGGTCCATTCACTTTTCTGCCACAAGCTGCCAGGCTCTGGACTAAGTCCTTTTGCCTCTGGAGCCATGGCCGTGCTGGAGAGCCACTTGTGGGGGGCAATTCTTGACCCAGGTAGGGCGTGAAGGATGAGCTGGTACCGCCCCCTTCCCATGAGACTGCAGTTGCCCCATCACTACTGGCTTATACATGGCTTTCCAGTAAGCTCTGAGGCAGCAGCCACCTTGCTGCCAGGAGGGGGGGAAAGGCAGAAGGGAGCAACACCCTTTCCCTCACAGGGAGGCATGGCGCCGTAGTTTAACACATGGTCCATTCACTTTTCTGCCTCAAGATACCAGGCTCTGGATTAAGTCCTTTCGCCTCTGGAGCCATGGCCGTGCCGGAGAGCCACTCATGGGGGGCAACTTGTGACCTCGGTAGGGCGTGAAGGATGAGCCAGTACCTCCCCCCTTCCCATGAGACTGCAGATGCCCCATCACCGCCGGCTCATACCTGGCTTTCCTATAAGGTCTGAGGCAGTGGCCACCTTGTATGCATTTCTGCCAAAAGCCGCTGGGTTTCAAGATTTGTTTCTGAGTCTCTGAGATCATGGCCATTCATTAGCTTGATCAGGAGCCAGAGAGGCCATTTGTAGGCAGCAACTCAGGGTCTCATTGGGATGTGGAGGAAAGAGCCGGTTCCACCCCCCATCTGGTGAGGCCCTGCGTGTCTCGTCACTGCAGGCCCAAACCTGACTGCCCAGTGGCCTCTGGGATGGCAGTCACCGGGCCATCAGGGGGAACAGGCCAAGGCATGAAACCTATTCCCACCTGGAATGGCCCAGCGCCAGTAACCTACTGCAACAGCAGGACACATTTCTGCCAAAAGCCTTAGGATTCCAAGTTTCGTTTCTGAGTCTCTGGGATCATGGCCGTTAAGCAGTTCAATCAGGAACTAAAGAGGCCATGCCTCCAATCATATAGCTGAGCCAGAGGTGGTTTGTGGGTGTGTCTCCCACAGTCATCTGGTCTTGGGCACTTGGGTTATCTCCAGATTCTGGCCATTGTGAACAGTGCTGCAATAAACATAGGGTACAGGAGTCTTTTCTGCATGTCTTTTGAACTAATAGTCTTTTGGACTATTCCCAGGAATTGCTGGATCATATGGAAACTGAATTCCTAGGTTTTTTGAGAGATGTCCATATTGTCATCCCAAAAGATTGAACCAGTCGACACTCCCACCAGCAGTGAATAAGGATCCCAGTGTTGTTCTGTTTGAATCTTTTTTTATTTGGTACTCTTTGGGCCTCTTGGAACTGTACAGAAGCCTCCCTCCAGAGATTGGGTACAACTCTCTGCATTCAGAATTCAGTTGCAGTGGCTTGCTGTTGTGTTCTTTAGCTCCTTCAATTTGTATACGGTTTCTTTTATCCTTAAAATCAATTTTTCAGAATCAGATCTTCAAGTTGTTTGAATTTCTCTTCCTGAGATTGCTTAATTTCCATTGCCATGCATGAAATGTTGGTTTGAGGTCATCTTTGTCGAGGTTTGAGAAGTTTGAAGAACTTGAGAACTTGCTTGGATTTCTGTCCCTGTGTGCCAATACAGCTGAATTCTTTAGCTTTCCAATTGTTCTTAGGGTTTGTGGGTACTGATAGGGAGCTCTAGATCCTGATTATACTGACTATCCTATGTCACTGGTTTATTCTCACAGTCTACTGTTTATGCCTTTGTTATTCAGACTATTTCTATTACCCTGTAAAAGTGCAGCAAGATATAGATCTGTTTTCTCCCTTTTAGTTGCCAGGACTTTTTTTTTCTTTTTGGGTCACACCCAGCGATGCTCAGGATTACTCTTGGTTCTGTACTCCTGGCAGTGCTTGGGGAACTATAGGGATGCCGAGAATTGAACTCAGGTCAGCCCCCTGAAAGGCAAATGCCCTCCCCCACTGTACTACAACTCTGGCCCCAGTTACCAGGATTTTTATGGGAGTGTCCAAAATAAGATTTTTGGTGGAACCAAAATAAGACGCTATGGTTTCCCGCATACTATTAAAAGTGTGTTAGCTGAATGAAGTATAGTAGCAGTAATGATTACCCACTTGGTCCCCGGAGGCTAGGGCTAACTTTTCTCTGGCAGCACAAGGCAGAAAGGGTGGATTCCATGTCCAATCTGTGCACCTGAATTGTAGAAATTTAAATCGGCAGTAGCTGGTAAGTCCCAAAGCCTGCATGTGGGAGAGAGGTGGGGTGAGAGGGATCCATTTTCCTTTTTCTTTTTGTGTTGTTTTGGTTTGGTTTGGTTTGGTTGGTTGTTTGAGAGCTATACCTGGTCACATCTGTTGAGGACTTGCTTTTGGGTCTGTTCTCAGGAATCATTACTCCTGGCCAGGCTCAGAGGATCATAGAGCCTACAGGATCAAATCTAGTTACACCTCTTGCAAGGCAAATTCCTACCCTCCGTACTATCTCTCTGGCCCTGGGATCTTTCTGTAGTCCCAGCCCAATAAATTATTAACTTTAGAGTTTCCTAAAGATTAGTACCACAAAAGCAGTAACAGAATCACAGCCAACCGAATCTGGAGATACGGAGCAAGTAGCAACACAAAGTCAGAGGAAAGGTCTGTTGCTCTTTACTTTTCTACTCCTTTTGTCAAAATGACAATTGAGTTCTCCAGGATGGTTGGCTAGGATGTGAGAAAATTAGTGCTATTATATGGTGATCACTGATGCCTATTCAAATTCAATATCTTAGAAAGGAAAATCTTTCTGAACCTGGCTAGATTATGGCATGGTAAAAAGAAAACCTATTTGAACTGTGTTATCTGAGATTTCCTGAACCCTTCCCTGTGTCTTGTGTTTTATTTCTGCTCATTGAAGCAAGTTATGATGACATTATCTTTTGTCAATGTATTACAAAGGAAGTTCAAGAAAAGCATACTTTAAAGGAAATGTTTTCAAGAAAATTGCCCTTAAATCAACACTAATAACCAAATGTTGATTTCTACCTTAAGATAACAGAATAGAAATGCTAAAATACAAAATTCAGTTAGAATAAGACAATAAATGCTATGGAGATTCTTTAAAATTAGAACAGTGGCACATCTATAAACTAGAGCACGGCTGTGTTTACAGGAATCAGATAGCTCTTTACGCACCATTGTGGAACAATCTCCAAAGACTTCTTAAGTGAGAAAACAGATCATAAATATGTTACATAAGAATGACTCAATTTAACTTTTTTAGGGGCCAGCATACATGGCTCAGTAGTAGTTACTTACCTTGCATGTGTGTGGCCCTGGGTCCAATTCTTGGCATCAAAAACAGAAACTAGATACTTGAGCTTGGATCCTGGGTCATAAGTTCTTTAATATATGTGTCTATGTATATGTATTTGTATGTGCACATTTGTGCATATAATAATTATACTAAAAAAATTTAGAAGCGTATATACTAAATTGCTAATAGTTACACAGGTAACAGTAATGGGATAGACATTTGGATAAGAAACTGTTGAAGACACTAAATTTTCTTTGTATAATTCTGTCTTCTTGAATTTTTATAATGAATATAGACCTCTGAACAATTACATCATTTTAATCTACATGATTGTGCAAAATGGCTTTATTTGTTAAGTAATATTGTTCATATAGAAACTTTAAAAATACTATTCTTTATGGATATTGAGTAATTAGCGGTAAAGCTGCACTTTTTTGTTCTGCATTATGTCTAGTGGCATGAAGGAGACAAGCATTAAACAAACCCTCCAAATAAGTAATTACAAATTGTGATTAAAAACTATGAAGGAATAGAGCAGATTATTAGAAAAAATAATGGGGACAAACAATTTAGATAGTTAGGGCTGTGGAAGGCTGTATTGAAATAACATTATTTCAGTTGCTCTCTAAAAGAATAAGTGGTAGTTATCCAGAAGGAAAAAGTAGGTATGTTTGATACTCAAGTATTTATTGTATTATTCAAAATTATGTGTAAATACCATATTTGCTCTTATATAGTAAAAAGTGAAGATAAGAAAGAGAGAGAGAGAGAGAGAGATGGAAGAATGGTGAGAAAGAGAGAAATTGATGGAAAGAGGCAAGGAAATAACAAATACAAATTTTTTAAGCAGGAAATAACTTTCCCTTCCAAAACTAGAAAGACCATAGCAAATGGATTGCAATGAATGAAATTGAATCACACGAAAGAAGAGAGGCAGGCAGTGGACAGGGCATTCAGTGTCTTGTGAGCAGTATTTCTCAAGGTTCTGTCAAATTATTGTAGGTTTTTGTATATGGTTATCCTGGAGGAAAATAGGCATGGAGGGGTGGAGGTGGGAGGAGATTAAGGAATTGGCTCATGAATTGTGGGTGCTGGCAGATTGAAACTCAGGCAGAATATCTGTGTTGCAGTCTAAAGGCAAAATTCCTCTCCCTTAGAAAACTTTGGTCTTTATTATGAAAGTCCACATACATTAAGGGATAATTTGCTCTCTTTGCATCAACGGATTATAAATGTTAATCACATCGAAAGAACATTTTCACAGCAATACATAGACTAGTGGTAAACCAAACAGCTAGGCAGTATGTCCCCAGTAATCTGACAAAATTAACCATCACATTGCCTTTGTTAGCTCTTTTGTACAATAAGTGCAAGGGGATGTCCCTGAATGGGATTGATGATTCATTTAGAATTTGTAAAATTTCATTCTGGTTATGTGAGGAAGGGAGAAGAAAATTGAGAAATGATTGAAAAATCACAGTTGTGGTAATACAAATGAGGAAGGGTTATACCTGATACCCCAGGGTTGAAACGAAATAGGAACAATCAAAACCATAATATGTTTAGGAAGTAAAATTAATACCTGTACCTACCTTTTTTTTTCTGTATTTTTGGGACACAACTGGTTGTAATCAGGGCTTACTTTTAATTCTGTTCTCAGGAATCTCTTCTGGTGGGACTCGAGGGGACATATATGGTGCTGGAGATTGAACTAGGGTCTGCTGCATGCAATAAAAGCACCCTTTTTTCTGTACTATTACTCGACTGGCAGGCTACCAAATGTAGCCTGCCCACATGGCAGAATCTGGCAAACTCCCCGTGGCATATCCAATATGCCAAATACCAGTAACAATGATGGGTCTCACTCTCCTAACTCTGAAAGAGCCTTGAATATGGCACTTTTTAAAAAATCTCAGGGCTAGGACGAAGGAGACGTTACTGGGGCCTGCTCAAGGCAATCGATGAATAACAGGATGGTCGTGATCGTGACACCTCAAAGGAAATGATTACTAGTATACAAAGACAGTCCGTGGAATGGGAGAAATTGTTTGGCCATTAACCATCTGATGAGGGGGGTTAATCAAAGATATATAAGGTACTTGTAGAACTTCATAAAAATAATGGGGAGAATTGATGAACAGAAATTTTCTCAAAGAAGAAAATTTCTTTTTTTTTCCCCCCTTTGGCTAAATGGCCAAAAGGCTCATAAAAAAAAAATCCTCTGCATCACTAATTATCAAGGAGAAGCAAATCAGAACAACAATGAGATATCATCTCACAAACAGAGACTGGCATACATCAAAAAGAACATGAACAACCAGTGCTGGCATGGATGCAGGGAGAAAGGGACATTCACTCACTGCTGGTGGTAATGCTGATTGGTCCAGCTTTTCTGGAAAAAAAAAAATGAACACACTTGACCCAGCAACTCTTCTTCTTAGTATATACCCTAAGGGCCCAGAAATAAAATGGAAAAAATACATTTGCACCCCTGTGTTCCTTGCAACCCTATCCACAATAGCCAAAATCAGGAAACTACCCAAGTGCTCAAGAATAGATGACTGGAGAAAGAAACTATGGTACATCTACACAGTGGAATGCTATTTGGCCATAAGGAAAATAAAGTCGGGGCTGGAGCAATAGTACAGCAGGTAGGGCGTTTGCCTTGCACGCGGCAGACCCAGGTTCAATCCCCGGCATCCCATATGGTCCCCCAAGCACCACCATGAATAACTCCTGAGTACAGAGCCAGGAGTAACCCCAGAGTATCGCTGGGTGTGACCCAAAAAACAAAAAACAAAAAAAAGAAGAAGAAAAAGAAAAAGGAAAAATAAAGTCATACAATTTGCTGCTACATGGAGAGTATCCAGAGACTGAGAGACCGACATAGAAAGATCTCTCTCGCAGGCGGAATATAAAGAAATATAATGGTGGAATAACAAGTGCCCAAAGACAATGAAAACAAAGGACATGAGAACTGGTATTCGGTAGGAAACAGACCACTCTAGGGGCGGGGGGGGGGGGTAGGTTGAGGAGGGGAGGAACATCTATGGTGTGGAGGGAAACACTCAACCTGGAGGAGGAGGTGATGGTGATGATGAAAGGTGATCCAGTGTTATGTATGAAACCCTATTGGTTTGGTATGAAACCCCAATGGTTCTGTAAACCACAGGGCAAACACACACATGCACACACACGCACACACATACGCACACACAAATACACACATGCGCACACACAGGCACACATAAGTATCTATATGTATAGAGCCTCTCATAGAAGCAGACTGGTGGGTGGGAGGCAAATGGGTCTGGGGGTATCAGTGTGGGAAGTGGACACTGGTGAAAGTGCTGAAACATCGAATACAAGAAACCCAATCAGGAATAACTTGGTCACTTCACAGTGACTAAACAGTTGTTTGTTTGTTTCTTTTAATTATTTTCTTCACAAATAAATAGTCTCAAAAAAACAAAACAACAGAAAAGACAAACCTCTGTTCTGTCTGCTCTTGAGAGGGGAGCTCCCTGATTTGGGGGTGAAGGGAGGGGGGCTGGGGATCCCTGCCCAGACGGAGCAGTGAGATAGAGAGTGTTGGGCTTGTCCTTTCCATGTCCAGAGGGACAGAGGTCCTAGCACATGTTCCCTGCAGCTTTGGGTAACCTAGACTTGGGCTCCAGGCACACGTTTCTTCTGCCCACCTGTCCCACCCCATCTGGTCACTTCCCCCTTGCCCAGAGGCCAGTGTAGTGGCAGCCCTGGGACCAGCTGCTTGTGCCTCCTCTAAACAACAGCCCTTAGCCACAGTTGTCCTGAAGTGGGGCCATGGCTGCTCGGCTGCTCCCTGAGAGCCAGGATGGGTCTGGGGTCGTGACCCATAAGCACACTTTTTCAGGTTCTCCCTGCATGCCTCATTAACCCCTGCCAAGTGCTCCCCCACTGCACCACCTAATCTACAGCCCAGAGCAAGCCCTGCTGGGACACCCCAACTCAGACACTGCGTCACTCAGAATCAGGATCATCCAAGACCCTCTCTCAGCCCCAGCCTTCAAATTCTGTCTCACCCGCCCCCAGTCCCTAATCCCTTTGTTGAAACTGAGTACTGCGCATGGTCTGACTGAGACCCTTGATCCACGATAACACCAGAAATGGCTGTAGGAGCCAAAATGATAGTCCAGTGGGTGGGAAGCTTGCCTTGCACACAATTGACCTGGGTTCAATCTCTGACACCCCACATGGTCCCCCGAGCCCACCAGAAATGATCCCTGAGCACAAAGCCACGAGTAACCCCTGAGCACCACCAGGTGTGACCCAAAGGCAAAACAAAACAAAAAGACCAGGTGCCCTGTTTGGGAGCCGGAGAAATAGTACGGAGGTAGGGAACTTGCCTTGAATACAGCCAGCCGGGGTTTGATCCCAGCATCCCATATGGTTCCCTGAGCATCCCCAGAAGTAATTCCTGAGTCTAGAGTCAAGAGTAACCCATGGCTCTAAAACAATAAGAAATACAGAAATGGCTGCAGTGGTGTCCCCTCAAAGGCATGGACACCCAGAAGAGATGTGGGGTTGGCACCTGAACTGGCTGTGTCTGAGGAATAAAGGTCCTGATTAGCCTCACCTCCAGGCCAGATGCCAGGGCTGGCCCTGGTGACCCTGAGCCCCTCTGTCCTGAGCTGAGCCAGTCATTGCTGGGCGGAGCTCTTCAGAAAATGGCCCTGAGCCCCAGCACTGCTGGTGGGACCCCTAGAAGAAATACATTGTTGGGATTGAAGAGAGGGTACACCAAACTAGTCCTGCACTTTGCCAGCCCTGATTCAACCCCTATATCTCATATGGGATGGGCCCGCTGGTCTGGCAGGAATGACCCCGGGGTACAAAGCCCTGAGTACCAAGGGGTGTGGTCCAAATACAAAAGCAAACAAAAGTATGATCATGTTTCTTAATTTTTGCCCAAATGCATGTAAAATGACATCTCATCTAGTCTAGATTTACATCTCCTTGATTACTAACTTTAGCATTTTCCACCCATTTTTTCACCATATTTGTTTCCTTTTCTTCAAATGCCTCCTAACAATTTTTCTATTAAATTGTCATTTTTCTTACTTTATAGGAGTTATTGACACATTGTAGGCATTAGTCCCTTATTGATTACATGTGTCCTAAATATATTTTCCTTGCCTCTTATTCTTATTACTTCTGAGTTGTTTTTCCATAAGAGTCCAGTTAATTACAGATCATTTTGATTAAAAGTTATGGGTAAACTTGCCACAATCAATTCTCCATGATTGGAATTATGAGAAAATCTAATCAGTAGTATTAATTAAACAATTCTTTTAATCTCTTTTTTTCCAGGCTACAGCCAATCAAATCCTGGATTCCAGCAGGCAGAGCACGTGTTCAGACTGTCAGATACCATTTCTCTGGCCCCTCATGACTTATATTGGAGAGAGATTGTGCAGATGCTAACAACAAATCCAGATCTTATGCACCGAAAAACTGTGATGGAATGGACACGATCACGATTGTGTGATTACCCTCCCCCCACCCCACCCCCCACACACACACCTTGTTCAGAGCTGTCAGAAGTACTAATGTAGGTGTTTGGAAATTCAAACTTCCAAAGCCACCCCTGAATACCTATATTCCAAATCTCAAATTTGCAGACAATCTTTGACACATCCCTACTGCAAAACTATTTTACATTGTGCATTGTAAAATCACTTCTGTCTGGGCTCCTGTAGGCATTTGCATGGATTGTGTCTGAAATGGCAATCAAAAGGAAGTGGAGGTGACTGGGAGTAGTGTCATTGGGACCATTTAAAAGCCTTTTTAGTACCTGCTGCGTTAATTTTTATGATCAGCATATGTCTTTTTACGAGAATGTATTTAATAGTGCCTCCACAATGGCAATATCATTACATGATAAATGTCTTTTATAATTTATTGTTAGGATGAGTTGCTTTGTGGCTCTGTGGCTTGGTGTGTTAACACCTTCCTTGATGTTCAACTAATTTCTCTTTCACTCTTTTCGTTCCAATTATCTGGGATCTTCCTTTTTCTCCACTTCTCCCTCTTCCTGACTGCCTGAGATGACCCTGCAGATTGAGATTCATTTCCCCAATTCCCAACAACATCCAGAACACAACTAGCTCCTGCTCTTACCACCTCCACCCCCCACCCCGCTAATCTGACCCAGCACAGCCCCAGCCCCAGTTCCCCTTCATCTGAGGGACACTTCCTGCTGCCACACTCTGATTAGCTGCAGGAGTCCCTGGGGTCTGACTGGTAGGTCTAAGAATGTACAAAACTTCATCCCCTCCTTAAATCAATGACTAAAGACAAGATCATGCAAATTGAAGCAGACGATTCTTCTTCTTTTTTTTTTAAGAAGTTTTATTGGATCACCATGAGAGACCGTTAAAAATTTGCCTGATTGCGTTTCAGTCAAACAATGCTAGAGAACCCATCGCTCCACCAGTGCAGAGTTTCCACCACCATTGTTCCCAGTGTCCCACCCACCACCCCCACCCTACCCCACTCCCTGCCTCTGTGGTGCTTTCTACCACCAAAATCCCCAGATTCCCCACCCCCACCCCAAATTCCACACCTCTCCTTGCCTGTATGGCAGACAATTTGCAAAATATTCTTTCTCTACTTTAGTTACCTTCGATATTTCAAGATCATTTCTACCACCCCTCATAACTGACGAAAATGCAATGCTAGACAATGTGTTTTATACTGCTTGTTAGGAATATAATATAATGTCTCTCGTGGCTGCACTCTCAAGTCTTTCTTACTCTCTAATTTTGGGCATTATGATTTACAATACCGATACTAAGAGGTCATCGTGTTTGATCCTTGGTCTACTTTCAACACGCATCTCCCATCCTGGATGATCCCTCTAATCATCATTTATTTAGTGGTTTCTGCTCCGTCCGAACTGCCTTTTCCCCAGCATGTGGGGGCGGCTTCCAAACCATGGTATGATCCTCCTGGCTCTTATTTCTACTGTCCTTAGGTGTTAGTCTCATATTATGCTACTTTATATTCCACAGATGAGTGCAGTCATTCTATGTCTGTCCTTCTCTTTCTGACTGATTTCACTTAGCATGATACTCTCCATCTGCTTGAGGGCACCATCCACTTATAAGCGAATTTCATTATTTCATCTCTCCTAACAGCTGCATAGTGTTCCATTGTGTAGATGTACCAGAGTTTCTTCAACCAGTCATCTGTCTCAGGCACTCGGGTTTTTCCCAGATTCTGGCTATTGTGAACTGTACTGCAATAAACATACAAGTGCTGATTCTTTTTTTTTTTTTTAAATTGCCGATTCTTATTCTTGGACTGTCTCTAAACCCCACAGCAATGAGTCAGAAGGTAGCCCAGTGATGATTTCTAAAAAACAGAAAAACAAAAATATCAGCTGGCAATCATCAAATCTCAGGACTCATGATTTGAACATCAGCCTACAGGAAGAGCACTCCTAAATAATACTGGAGACAGTTTGTTCCTTCCTTCTCTGCACACACGCTTGTGGAGAAGGCTTCTACACACCCTGAGTGCCCTGAGCAAGAGGCCAGAGTGAACCGGCCTGGGACCGGAGCACCATTTCCACTCATCGGGGCATGATGCAGATATAGCACTGCCCATGTGGGCTTTATTGTATTTTTTAAAATTTTTTTATTAATTCACCGTGAGGTACAGTAACAAAAATCTCATGTTTGAACTTTGATCAAACGGTCATCAAACACCCATCCCTACACTAGTGCACGCTTTCTACCACCAAAATCCCCAGATTCCCCGCCCCCCCCCAAATTCCACACCTCTCCTTGCCTGTATGGCAGACAATTTGCAAAATATTCTTTCTCTACTTTAGTTACCTTCGATATTTCAAGATCATTTCTACCACCCCTCATAACTGACGAAAATGCAATGCTAGACAATGTGTTTTATACTGCTTGTTAGGAATATAATATAATGTCTCTCGTGGCTGCACTCTCAAGGAATTCTAAGATTTTAATAATTAGGGTCTGAAAAAATCACTGCAGCAAGTTGCTCAGGTCCGAGATTCATCTGTGTCTCTGGATCGTGGGCACTTGGGAGCTTAAGTAGATGGTGGGCAGTTGTGACATCATCTCGGCATCCCATCCATGAGGCCGGGGGGTGGGGGGAATTATTGCATTTCTTAATTGTGAATTTATGGAGGTAAAATTTTCTTACAGAAGAGTGTCCATCTGCTTGAGGGCACCAGGTGACCACACCACATGTAGCCTGGTGCCCCCTCCTCCACTGTCCTCTGCCTCCACCCTTGGTTGGTCTCAGTTTCATCCTCAGTGCCCATGAGTTTGTTTCCACTGGACACTGTCTAGATCTTTGCTCTGTTCTTTCCATATCACCTATGACTGCCATCCCACAGCATCTGTCTTTCTCCCTCAGACTTAACTTTCCTCAGCATGAGACCCTCCAGTTCCATCCAGGTTGCAACAAAATGCAAATATTTGTGCTATTGTGAGGGTGAAACCTATGTCATGACAAGCTACAGCTAACATTAAGTCTCAACTAGGCCTCGGTTTCTGTTTCCCCAGAGCAGGACTTGCAGTTTCTGGTAAACTCCCAGTTGAGTAATTTGCCGAGATAAGGAATTGGACAGTTGGGTCTGGCTGGTCATGAGCAGTCACTGCACCCTCCTTAGAAACTGTTACTAACCATTGCCTAATTGCTGACCACTGTTGTAATGGGGCCAATGCTAAAAATGGACCAGTATATAAATTGCTTCTTAACTCTGAACCCTATATAAACTGCTTGTGATTTGGAGTCGGGGTCCTTGTCAAG
>JAOXYA010054370.1:0-12088 GCA_028565675.1 Sorex palustris | reverse complement strand
GCACTGTCTTCCCATTGTTCATCAATTTGTTCGAGCAGGCACCAGTAACGTCTCCATTGTGAGACTTGTTACTCTTTTTGGCATATCGAATACATCACGGGTAGCTTGCCAGGCTTGCCATGCAGGGGCGGTATACTCTCGGTAGCTTGCTGGGCTCTTTGAGAGGGGTAAGGAAATGAGATTCTTTATAAAGATTCCAGTGAAGCACTAGTATAGAGAGATTGAGCCCACAATAATGGTTCCTGACATATAGAGGAAATTAGCAATTTTCCATCTTACTGAGGGTAGAAACAGGAATGTGGTGTTACATTCTCCGGAGTCTAATCAGCCAACCAAAAATAGTAAAATATGCATATTCTCATCAGGAAAACTTTTGGGTGGTATGTTTGCTGAAGGACAGATTGTGACTTTCAAAAGAGGGAAATTTACACATGTAGTAACACAAAGGTAGTGACAGATGCAGAATTGAAGAACCACGGGGTAGAAGGAGGCTTTTTAGCTGTTGCCTATTAAAATACTGTGTGGGAAGTGAGAAACTTTTCAGCTGCAACACATTCATCTCAGGGAACTTATCTTTGTGATGGGATTAAAATAAAATTCTGATTCTTAAAATTTTTTTTCTATTAAAGTACTCTACTAATGGCGAAAATCAAACACATTTACTCAGGAATTTAAAGTGAGGGTAACAGAGTGGGAGAATCTTGGTGGAGGAAGAAGGCATAGTACCCAGTGGTCCTAAGTAAGTGAGAAAATTTCTTTAACCTTATATTTTATTTTAAAAAAATCCTATATTTATTTAAAGAAGTATGAATGCTTTCACTTTTCTTTATGTTATTCTCAGTTAATGTTAATTAGCCACATTTACCATGTGAAATTTTGTTTGGATGTCCAAAGTCTGGGAAAGTGGATAAGTATGTTATCAAAGGCTCGTTTTCTGGTAAAACTTTTCTGTTCTTTCAGATAAATTTAAGTAATCTATGTTACTCTTTATCTTGCATGTCCTAGGTATGCACAAGCCTAGATTGGTAGAGCTGTTTGATGGTGGAAGAGGGTTGGGAGAGCAGGCAAACAACTGGAAGTGAGCATTCACTTTTCTCCAGTTGTGGGTATTTGACATCTGTGCTTTTGTTCCCAGCATCAGTGTTGGCAAGTAGGCTGGTTGAGAAAATGTGGAAATATAACACAAAGATTTACTGCTTAATGCTGATGCCAGCCAAAGTAATTAGATCTCAGCACTCTCTGAATGCTCTCTAACAACAGTTTCAAGTTAACATTTTGTGGTTTATGCCAATCTTTTAAATGATAATTATCTTTTATCTAAGGCACTAATTCTTTCACAAATTCTTCCCAGATGATTTTTGGAGACACCATCTACAGTTATACTTTGTGTGGGTCTCTATTATTCTGATGTGAATGTCATAGGTGTGGATGCTATGACAGAGGAACCAGGAATGACATATGCATAAAGAAATTTTGCCTTCACCTTTATCTCTATTTGATCATGTTCTCATCAGGTGCTTTTCTCCTCTCAATCTGTGATCTTTAAAATGCAAATCATTTCACTGTTCTCTCTTATTTCCTCTTCTTTTTCAGTCTTTCTGGGATATTGTCTCTTTAATTTTTCTCCTCATTCCACCTCCAGATAGAGAAAATTTTAAATTTTTTCTATAAATTCTATGTCTAAAGTTTAATTTTGACACTTTATTCTTATATATATATAAAATTCTTGAATGGGAAGCTGGTGATAATGATAATAAAATTTTTTTTGTTTAAAATATTACATGCATACAGTACTTGTGTTTGGATAGTGATATATACGACATTTATTGATATGTTGAGTGGTAGCTATATGCAACTCATTATATATGTTTATTTAAAGCTTATAAATTTCTGAATTTGCAATAATTATCATCACATTTTGCAGATACATCATCTAAAATAGAAAAAGCAATTTGCGCAAGATATGAGATTTTTTGGTTGTAAGCATAGAGATAAGATGTGAACCCATCGTTTTGGTTTAAAATATTCTATCTACACCACATTAGTTCTAAAGTAGAATGACAGTGGACATTACTTTTTGTTTGGTCTTTTAAATTTGTTTTGTTTTGTTTTGAGGGCACATCTGGTAGTACTCAGGGATCACGCCTGCTGGGGGTCCATATATGAATGATGCTGGCAATGGAACCCAGGTTGGCTCTGTACAAGGTAAACACCCTACTAATTGTACTATCACTCTGTCCCTATGATGGTCACTGTCACTGTCCTGTCACCATCCTCCCGTTGTTCATCAATTTGCTCAAGCGGGCCCAGTAACGTCTCCATTTTGTTGTTACTGTGTTTGGCATATCGAATGCATCACGGGTAGCTTGCCAGGCTCTGCCGTGCGGGTGAGATACTCTCGGTAGCTTGCCGGGCTCTCCGAGAGGGATGGAGGAATCGAACCCAGGTCGACCATGTGCAAGGCAAACGCCCTACCTGCTGTGCTATCGCTCCAGCCTGAACAAGATGCAAATTAATCTCTAGACAGCTGCTGGGCAATCCCGCACCCTCTGTTAATGGAGACGAGGAAATCGCACCTCTCACAGGTCTGGCTCCTAGCGTCCTCCCTAGTCCCACCCCAACCTCGTTCCAAGCTGCACATCAGTGAGATTATTCCGGGGTAGCTCTGCGTGTCTGTCTCTGAGGCAGGGTGTGCCATCTCTATCGGGCTGATTTCCGTAGCCATAAGAAGCTGTGCTTGACGGATCTTTTTGGGGAGTGGAGGGGGGGAGCTGTTGGAGCTGGAAGCATCTTCATCTGCCAACAGGACACTGTGTTCTCTCAGGAATAGCCAGCCAGCTCTCCAAAGTCAGCCCATGAGTGGGCAGTAGTCAGGAACGCGCACGCGCGCGCGCACACACACACACACACACACACACACACACACACACCGGTGTTCTAGGCTCCGGGCTCTGTAGGGGGCTGAGGGAGGCAACCCCCTCAAAATCCATGCCCACCTAGGACCTTAGAGTATGACTTTATCTGAAAATAGGGTCTTTGCTGCTGATGGTGTGCTGGATTCGGGTGTCTCAAAGCAGGGGCAGAAGGAAACTGAGGATGAGCTAGGCAGATGGGTTGAAAAGGCAAAGTGAAGGCAGAAGCAGGGGACAGGGGAGCCCAGAGGCTGGAGGGACCAACTTGATTTGGAGCTTTTCTCTGGCAGAGCTGAAGGGATGCGTCTCAGGACAGTTAAGACCCTCCGGGTCGGTGTCATTTGTTGTTGCATGCTAGTCCATTTTTCAGGCCACGGGGAGAGGCACTTCTTGAGTCCAGACCCTGGAATCTGCTTGGGACACCCTGGAAAGACCTAGGAGTGTGTGGGGAGCACCCCCATAGCTCCACATGCAGGACTGCAAACCCCAAGGGAAGAGACACCCACCCAGGGAGGCTGAGGCAAAGGGGTACAATGTCCGGCTCAGCCTTATGCAGCAAGACTTCGGGGAGTTTAAGTGAGTTCACTTCTATGGGGGATGGAGAGGGAGGTATGGGGGGATAGAAGGAAGTAGGGGAGCTTCGGGGGCAACAATGGCAGTGGGCAAGCCTCCTCCCCTCGCCCAGGGACATCCTGAGCAAGCAATTCCCAGTATGGCAAATATATCCAGTATTAACAAGTACTACAGGTATAAAGTACTTCCAGCTATTAGCGAGTACTTCCAGGTATTAGCAAGTACCTCCAAGTATAGAGTGCCTTCGGGTATTAGCGAGTACTCCCAGGTATTAGCGAGTGCCCACAGGTATTAGCAAGCACTTCTAGCTATATAGTCCTTCTAGGTATTAGCAAGTACCCACAGGTATTAGCAAGTATGTCCTGACATTAATGAGTACTCCCAGGTATTAGCAAGTACCCACAGGTATTAGCAAGTACTTCCAGATATAGAGTCCTTCTAGGTATTAGTAAGTACTTGCAGGTATTAGCAAGTACATCTTGGTATTAGTGAGTATTCCCAGATATAGGGTACTTCCAGATATAGAGTGCTTCTAGATATTAGTAGGTACTGTCAGGTATTAGTAAATACTTCTGAGTATAGAGCACTTCAGCAAGTACTTCCAGGTATAGCAAATACTGTTGGCAAGTACTTCCAGGTGTTGAGTGCTGCCAAGAATTAGCAAGTACATCCAGATACAGTAAGTACTTCCAGGTCTTAGCAAACACTTCCAGGTATAGCAAGTATTTCCAGGTCTGAGCAATTACTTCCAGGTCATAGGTACTTCCGGGTGTTAGCAAGGATGCTTGGGTACCGGCAAGTATTTTCAGACAAATCCTCTCCAGGCCAAGCATCTCCGGAGGCCCTGGGTATCACCCACAGGTCTTTGAAGACTCTTCTAGAAAGAGCTAAAAGCTGTGCTTCTCTGGATGGCTACAGAGCTTGGATCCCTGGCAACCAAGCAATAAGCAGGCAACTCCTTGTCCCAGGAGTACTGAGGCAGGAGGAGGGGGAGGAGAGGGAGAAGGAGCAACGGAACAAACATCCCTTTGGAAAGTAAAAAGCGTTGGGGCTTCCTGGATTCCTCTGGGGTTTTGTTCTGGTTCCTGTAGGCCCTATGGGGTCACCCCCAGGCATTCACACTGCCTCCTCATCCTTCATTCTTCATCCCTGTGCTGCTGCGGGGGAGGGAGGGACATTCCTCATGTCTCAGAGGGGAACCAGTCACTCTCGAGGTCTCCTGGGTTGGCTGAGGCCATGTTTGGCAGTTAACTGTGTCCCTGCTGAAGCTGTCTGACAGCACCAGAACCCAGATGCCAGCGTGGCCCCCAGGGACCCAGAGGGCACCCCAAGCTGGGGCAGGCCTGCTGGGTGTTGCTTCCAGAACTGCACAGTGAGACCCCTGAACAGAGCTGGCCCCCAGGGTCTTGCCTGTGGCGGTATCCCCCAACCCCCACGCCCTGAAGATGCTCGGTTCTGCTCAGCTTCTGCTGAATGGAAATTCCCCCTTAGAGCTGGAGCGATGGTACAGCACCTAGGGCGCTCGCCTTGCATGTGGCTGGCCTGGGTTCGATTCCTAGAATCCCATAGGGTCCCCTGAGCACCACCAGGAATGATCCTTGAGTGCAGAGCCAGGAGTCAGCCCTGAGCACTGCCAGATGTGGACCCAAATCAAACACCAAATTCTCCTCCGTTTCCAGAAGATCCTCAGTTACTGGTGCTTTTGGGGTCCCCCATGGGGAAGGGATGGGCATGGTGTTAATTATGATTCCATAATGTAGCACTGTCGCACTGTCCTCCCATTGTTCATCGATTTGCTCGAGCGGGCACCACTAACGTCTCCATTATGAGACTTGTTGTGACTGTTTTTGGCATCTTGAATATGCCACGGGGAGCTTGCCAGGCTCTGCCGCGCAGGTGGGATATTCTCGGTAGCTTGCCAGGGCTCTCCGAGAGGGATGAAGGAATCGAACGCGGGTTGGCCGCATGCCAGGCAAACGCCTTCCCCGCTGTCCTATCACTCCAGCCCTGGCGTCATATAAGCTCATGAATAATACGGAATAATTATGTCCCTCACACCCCCATACACACATGCTTTGAAGTGAACCCCTATGCAAATTCTAGAAACTTCCAAAGCAGTGCCAGAGAATTCACATTGGGAATCGGGCTCAGTTTGGGAACAGCGGGGAAGGGTCCCCTAACTTGGGGCCACACACCTGGGCTCCCTCCCTTATCGGTAGCGAGATGGTCCCTGCACGTTTCCTGTTGCAGGGAAGTGACCCTCGGGCCATACTCACATCCCTGTCCTCTGGGGGAAACTAGGAAATGTCCATAGAACAGGCTGGAACGATGGCACAGTGGGTAAGGCATTTGCCTTGCATGCGGCCAACCAGGTCGGCCCAGGTTCGATTCCTCCACCCCTCTCAGAGAGCCCGGCAAGCTACTGAGAGTATCTCACCCGCACGGCAAAGCCTGGCAAGCTCCCCATGACGTATTCGACATGCCAAACACAGTAACAACGAGTGTCACAATGGAGACGTTGCTGGTGCCCGCTTGAACAAATCGGTGAACAACGGGAGGACACTGCTACAGTGCTACAGTCCAAAGAACTCTAGAGTCTCCTGCCAGCATGTCTTGTTAGCAAACTTCGGGTCCTGGGCAGTGTGTCCACTTGGCTGCCAGGCTCTAGAAATGATGGATGAACCTGATCCATGGCTGGAGGCATTCGACAAATATTGGTTTAATGAATTGTCTCCTGCTTTCATCGCGTTATCTAGTGACTCTGCGGGCAGCGTCGGCGGAGACAGTCCCTTCCTCCGTCCAAGAGTCTGCAATGGAGTGGGGGAAGGGGGTCGCAGGTCGCTAGGCAGGGTGGGAGGCAGGACGTTTGGACAGAGCCTGGGTGTTCATGACATAGCTGGCGTGTCCGCAGACCCAGACACGGGCTGCAGAGGGCAAGGACATGGGTGGAAGGTTCTAGATGGTGTCTCGATGGATCAGCACAGAGGGCAGGACCTATGAAAACAGGTGGCTGGGGGCTGGAGCGATAGCACAGTGCGGAGGGCATTAGCCTGGCACGCAGCTGATTTGGGTTCGATTCCCTGCATTCCATAGGGTCCCCTGAGCACCGCCAGGATTAACTCCTGAGTGCATGAGCCAGGAGTAACCCTTGTGCATCGTTGGGTGTGACCCGAAAAGAAAAACAATTTTTTTTCTTCTGCTTTTTGGGTCACACCCGGCAATGCACAGAGGTTACTCCTGGCTCTGCACTCAGGAATCACTCCTGGCATTGCTCAGGGGACCCTATGGGATGCAGGGAATCGAACCCGGGTTGGCTGCGTGCAAGGCAAACGCCCTCCCCATTATGCTATCTCTCCAGCCCCCAACAATTTTTTTTAAATCAAGTGGGGTCTCGCAGATTCCCTGAGCAAGTGTCTAAGGACCCTCTCTGCCGGAGTCTCTAGGAACCCACTCTGCCTCACCAGACTTGATGCTGATGGACACTCTTTGGGCAAAGATTAACCTGGGCTTTCACCACTTGACTCCATCATTTTGACCAGCCCATCCCAATAGTCTTTTTAATCATGTGTGGGGACTGGTGCCCTTCCTGAACAAATCTCTCTCTCTCTCTCTCTCTCTCTCTCTCTCACACACACACACACACACACACACACACACACACAAACAACTCTCTCCTTGGTCAGAGCCCCGATACATCACTGGCTTTGGGAAGCCAGCTACTCACTACATGGGTGTGAATTTAGACATCAGGCTGCCAGCCAAGGGCCACTCAGAAGACGGACCCGCTCAGCCTCTGGCAGGATGTGAGGACCTGAGTGTCTCCGGGAGAAGGAAACCAGGATTCTGAATTGAAGCAAGAGTTTGATTATTTATTTATTTTGCTTTTTGGGGTCCCACCCAGCGATGCACAGGGCTGACTCCTGGCTTTGCATTCAAGAATTACTCCTGGGGGCTGGAGCAATAGCACAGCGGGTAGGGCGTTTGCCTTGCACGCAGCCGACCTAGGTTCGATTCCCAGCATCCCGTAGGGTCCCCCGAGCACCACCAGGAGTAACTCCTGAGTGCATGAACCAGGAGTAACTCCTGTGCATCGCCGGGTATGACCCAAAAATCAAAAAATAAATAAATAAAAATTACTCCTGGCGGTGCTCGGGGGACCTTATGGGATGCTGGGAATCGAACCTAGGTCGGCTGCATGCAAGGCAAACGCCCTTCCCGCTATGCTGTCACTCTGGCCCTAGCAACAGCTTGATTTTAATGAGGATAACCACCACTTAGGACTGCTGCATGGAGGAGAAACTCCCTTTAGCTATTTGCAGCAATTACCAGCGTGGCCTGGTGCCACCGCCAAGCCCCAGGCTCCTAAGGGCAGCTGGTATTTGCATGTTGAGTCAGCAGCGCCCCCTCATGGCCACACTTGCTAGTGCATCGGCAGCAAGTTTGCGTCTTCTTGGCCACGTTTGTTTGCAGGTCGAGCAGTAAGCAGCACCCCCTAGTGGCCGCACTTGGCCAGGACGGTTCTTCTTGGAGGCTAGTGGTCCATTTGGTGAAGTCCTCGCGAGGATGCAGCGATTTCTGTTGTTTACTCAAATTTACTGATTTCCTAGAGACTCCGGCAGAGAGGGTCTTTAGATACTTGCGGCATTTTTACAGCATCTGGTGGGCAAATTTGAAGTACTTCAATCCACGTGAAGGAAATGAAGAGGGATTTTTTTTTCTATTTTTTGCTTTTTGGGTCACATCCGGCAATGCACAGGGGTTCCTCCTGGCTCTGAGCTCAGGAATTACCCCTGGCGGTGCTCAGGGGACCCTATGGGATGCTGGGAATCGAACCCGGGTTGGCCGCGTGCAAGGCAAACGCCCTACCCGCTGTGCTATCGCCCCAGCCCTCCCCCTCTTTCTCTCTCTCTTTCTCTCTCTCTTTGGTTTTTGTGTCACACGCAGCAATGTTCAAGACTTACTCCTGGCTCTCCACTCAGGGATCACTGGGGCCCAGGGGACCTTATGGGGTGCCAGGAATGGAACCTCGGTCAACCACGTACATGACAAGCACCCAGCCACTTGTCACTGCTCCACTCCTGCCCCTGTCCTCCCCCCACCACCCGTACCCCAGAGTCAGTCCTGAGCACTGCCAGATGCTGGCAAACCAGACCAGAAGAAGCGCCTGTTCTCCCCCTCCCGTGGTCTCCCGACTGCCTTTCTCTGCTCAGTGTTCTGGGAAGTTCATTTGCTGGCAGGTGCAGGCCTGGAGGGTGGCCGGGCTTGCTGGTTCCAGAGACCCACAGGGACGATGCCACCTCTGGCTGGCAAACTCCAGCCTTGGCTCATGTCGTGTCTTTGTTTGCTGGCAGTGCTCAGGGCTTTGCTCCTGGCTTCGAGCTCAGGGGGCTTCTGGGGAGTGACTGGGCCAGCTGGGAGCTGGAACAATAGAGCAGTAAGCAAAGCGCTTGCGTGTCACGTGGCTGACCTGGGTTCGATCCCCAGCACCCCAAAGGGTCCCCTGAGCCCGCCAGAAGTGATCCCTGAGCTCAGAGCCAGGAGTAAGTCCTGAGCACTGCCGGGTGTGCCCTCTTTAATATAAAGACATGAGTTGAGTGAGCTGCAGGCGAGGTTGGTGCCCATGCGCTGCACCATCCACCCCCATTTTAAAATATTTGGTTTTTGTACAGTGGGGAGGGCATTTGCCTCTCATGTGGCCGACCTGGGTTCGATCCCTGGCATCCCATATGGTTTCCTGAGCACTGCCAGGAGTGATTCCTGAATGCAGAGCCAGGAATAACCCCTGAGCATCACTGGGTGTGACCCAAAAAGCAAGAAAAAAAATCATTTGGTTTTAGTTTTCAAGAGGGGCCTTCCAGTGGCTGGTGACCGCTGGCTCGAGTGGACCGGCCAACTCAGTACCAGGTTCAGTCAAGTTCGGAGGCCTCCCTGACTGCTGGGGGAGATGGGTGGCAGACATCAAATTTGGGATCTCACATGAGCAAGCCATAGCCCCACCCCTTTGAGCTCTCTCCCGGCCCCCCAGACTCCATTTGATTTTGTTGTAGGGTTTGGGGCTACACCTGGTGGTGTTCAGAGGCTCTTCCCTGCTTTGCGCTCATGAGTGACCCCTCCAGTCCTAATAGTGACATTAAGAAAAGAAAATAAGGAGTAGTAGCAAGTTTAAAGAAGAGATGGGCTGTGAGAATCCAAACTAGTATATTTTGAATTTGAGAAGTCTGTGAGATAAAGAGACATATCTATTGATAAGGATAAGAAGATAGGTTATTGGCTAGATGGTACCAAAACTGTCCCTAATATTGCAGAGCATAGGGTGCTTACTTTGCACATGGCCAACCCTGGGCTTGATCCTTGGCACCACACATTGTGGGACCCACCAGGAGTAATCCCTGAGTATAGAGTCAGGATTAAGCCCTGTACAAAGCAGGTGTGGCCCCCAAACCAAAACAATATAGATTATTGAGATTTTGAAAAGCTAAAATGTGAAAACAGTGTAGAATGAGAAGACAATAAATAAAAGTTGCACCTTAAGATAGGTTGTAACAAAAAAAATCCGAGTATAGAGAAAAATGCTAGGACACTAATAAGGTGTGCAAAATAATAGGAAGCTTGAATATTATAGAAGCATATTAGGTTGACCACTTATCTTTATATGAAGTTAAGCAAAAATAAGAAAACAGGAAGTCAAAAAAAACCAGAAAGTCATTGGATTTCTCAACGGGAAGTTCATTTTTATAAACCATAAATGCAATAAACTAGTGAGATTAGAAGCTATATTACAAGATAATAAGGGCAAAACATCATGTAACATCATGAGATAGCAAATGTATATTACAAATGAAAAAATGAAAGAGGTAGGAAGATGAGACTGGGTTAAGAAACATTTTTATAGGATAGAGAATGATGGAAATCTTTTTCACATCTGTAAACAGTGGTGAGAAATCAATGGGGATTTGAAGATGGAGATGATTGATGAGATCAGGTGCCAGAGAGACAGAAAAAAATGGAAACAAATGTGTAGCAAAAAGGTTAGTCTTGGGTTGAGGAAGTAGAGTTTCCTCTAGATAGGGATAGGAATGAGTAGGTAGAAATAGAAAATACAAAACAGAAACAAGGGAATTTTTAGGTATTCATGAAGGATGGCCTCAATCTTCACTATGAAGTAGGGGGCAACTCCATCTCTTAAGGTATAGACTCTTTCTTAAATTAAAAGGCTTAATGTATTAAAATACCAAAAAATCCTTAAAAGTATTTCTATTTTAAGAGTATGTGATGAACTCTATACTTATTTCAAAACCTGACTAAATTCTGTTTAAAGGTACTTTCAAAGGTACTTTTTAAAAATTTGTTTTAGAAAGTTTAGCCTCACAACTTGAAGCCTTTATCAGAAAACTGTCATATCACAAAGCATTACATATTTTCTATGTAATCATATGTGTATGGTTGCCATGGAAACAACTGAATGCAAACTTTCTTTTTTCTAACACCCACCTAAGCTATTGATTATGTTAGAGGGAGAGAACTTCAAATCATTTCATTCAAGAAGGAAAAGAAGTATCAGAAAGGTTGTCAGGTGAAGAGAAACATTTTTGTTGGGAAAAACAGAACTATAATTTTCACATAAACAAATATAATAGTGCATAGATATTTGGGACTTTATCTTTCTGCTTTTAACAAAGGTATTAGAATTTCGAATGTTTAGAGAGTCATCAAGAGAGATGATAAGAGTCCTCAGCAGACAGAGAGCAATACTAGATAAAACTAAGCTCACATAACTGAAGGAGAGAACAGAACTGGGTCATTAAATCCAAGTGAAATTAGAGCAGAACCAATGCCTGGGCAACAAATTCAAATAGAGAAACCAGGCAGAAAAGAGCCAGAGATAATGGCAAAGCTGAGAAACAAAGCAAAGCAAAACAACCTTGCTAACTGGAACATGCGTAATATAATGCAAATCACATACCATTGAGCTTTTTAAAAAACAATCTCAAGTTATAACAAGATAGTAAGTAAAAAATAAGATTATTTTTATTGGGTTTCATACCATACTGTAAGGGCTGGAACGATAGCACAGCGGGTAGGGCGTTTGCCTTGCACGTGGCCGACACAGCTGACCCAAGTTCAATTCCTCCGCCCCTCTCGGAGAGCCTGGCAAGCTACGGAGAGTATCTCACCTGCACGGCAAAGCCTGGCAAGCTACCCGTGACGTATGCAATATGCCAAACACAGAAACAAGAAGTTTCACAATTGGAGACGTTACTGGGCCCGCTCGAGCAAATCAGTGAACAATGGGAGGACAGTGAAAGTGACAGAGACTGACACCCGAGGATAATAGAGATAAAGAATTGCTCCACGGCTTGGAAGCTGGCCTCACATGCTGGGGGAAAAGGCAGCTGAGATAGAGAAGGGACCACCAAGTAAATGATGCTTGGAAGGCTTGCTCGGGATGGGGGATGTGTGCTGAAAGTAGGCTATAGACCAAACATGTTGGCCACTTACTGTCTGCATTGCAAACCATAACACCCCAAAGGGGGGAGAGAGAGAGAGAGAGAGAGAGAGAGAGAGAGAGAGAGAGAGAGAGAGAGAGAGAGAGAGAGAGAGAG
>JAOXYA010054360.1:0-12088 GCA_028565675.1 Sorex palustris | reverse complement strand
AGGGCTAGGATGAAGGAGACATTACTGGGGCCTGCTCGAGGCAATCGACGAATAACAGGATGATTTGTGATTTGTGATTTGTGAATATGTTGTGAGCACTGAATTCTGAGATTTATAGAAATATAGGATAACACGGCGCCCAGGGCAGTTGGTGGGTGTAGCTATTGGAAGATGGGGAATCTGGGTGGAGGAGGCCCAGTCCTTATCCTAGGAGGCTTGGAGATCTACACTTCGGGTCCCGCACACCTGGGTTCCTTTGCCAGTTCCTTCATGCATGAGGCTCATACGAACGTGTGGAGAATGGTCCTGGAGGTCTTCAACTGCTGGGGCTCTGCTTGGGGTGGGGAGGAAAACTCAACTCATCCCCCTCCAAGGGGCCCTGGTGAGGATAGTAAGGCACAGGGGCAAGAAACTGCATTGTTCTCTTCCGGGAGCTGGGTTTTATAGTCCCTGGGTCTTGGCCGTTAATGGGATAACGGGGTGCTGAAGGCAGCTCCCGGAGGAAAACAGGGCAGAGTCTCCTGCCCTAGTGCCTGGAATTTTTCTCCCTGCCCCGAGCAGAGACCCAGCAGCTAAAGAGCTCTGGAACCAGTCACAGCCATGCTTAAGACCACTCTCCACATGTTTGGACAAGCCTCACACATGAAGGAACCGGCAGAGGAACCCAGGTGTGCAGGACCTGGGGCTGAGATCTCCAAAGCTCCCTGTTGCATATTCGATATGCCAAAACCCAGTAAAATGATGGATCTCATTCCCCTGACCTTGAAGGAGCCTCCAATGTGGCACTTGCTAAAATTTCAGGGCTAGGACAAATGGAGACATTACTGGTGCAATTGATGAACAACAGGATGACAGTGATACAGTGATAGTGAGATGTGCCAGAAGAGCCACCCTACAAGCTCAATATATCTATTATTGTGTCCATACAAAATAACATTAAGAAGTATATTTAAGATGTTAATTAAGTTATTGGATTAAGGAGAAGAGAAATACCCCATGGTGGTATTTCCACCCTTGATCCTGAGGGGCAATCAGGAAGGGCTTTTGATATGTTGATTGTGCTATAGAAGGGAGTGTGGTGGCTACCCCCAATGCTGGAGAATTGGAGAGAGACTAGAGAGATATCAGGGCAGCAAGATGGAGTGTAGAGAGACTAGCAAGGGGGACAGAGAGAGAAGAATGTAGGGGAAGAATGCGGGAGAAGGAGCATGGAGAGAGGAGACAAGTTACAGCAAGAGGGAGCATGGAGAGATAAGCAGGAGAGATAGGAGGACAAGGGAATGAGGGGCTATATGAGATTAGATGGGGGTTTAGTGAAACTGGAACAGGCTGATGTAATAAATGGCAACCGATCATCAATCAGCTTGACCCTTGTTTCCTCCTTCATCTGTCCATGGCATCAGCCGTCCTGGGTCTGAGATGGGCCCGACTCCACTGAACACGGGCATTGAGGGAAAGTCACTGGGGCTTTCCCTGGCTGCCCAGAGATTGCACATGTGACTATTTATTCTTAACTGCATCATGAAGGAGAAATCTCTAGAGCAAAGCAGGAAGAACTCAAATCTGCATAATTCCACAGGACTTGCTTACTTCACTTTTGCTGGTAACCACCCCAATAGACCTTCCCACACCTGCTGCTCAGCTGGAGGTCCCTCGACTTAGAAGAGTTGTCTAAGATCCTGCCCAAAGTCATGTGGGTGAAGTATTCAATCTTCCTGGGTTTCTCCCATGTATACAGGAGGACATATGTCGGTATGAAATTAGCATTTTCTTTCCTAATCGGTCTAAGGTTTTATAGCCTTTCCAGCATGAAAAGCACCCACAGAAAACAAGGATTTCTTTTCTGCCTGGACAGGATGGAAAATAATTCCGAACTCTCACCCTGCTGTCATATTTGAAAGGTGGCAGGGGGAGGGCAGGGGATCCTGCCTATATCCTTCCAAGACCTTCCTTCTCAACAAAGACAACAAATTGAAAGACTGGAGAAATCACCATCACACTAAAAACACACATACACACACACATACACACACACTAATACATGCACACACACATGAACAGACACAGGCACACACATTTACACTCACACTCACACTCATGCACACACACTAATGCACACACACTCATGCACACACACATTCACACAAACACACACAAACACATGCACACTCATACTCCTTATCTCAGAACAAGCAGTCTGGGTATTAGTTTTTCAAATATTTGAAAAGACAACTAGTTGATTCCAAAGCTTCCCTTTAGCAGCTATAATCAGGGTAAAGTTACCCTCAAGATGCAGCTGAATTCCCGGCACAGGGAAGGAGTCCCAGGTAACCTTGGAGGAACAGGGCACTGGAGTGAAACAATCAGCAAGTCTTTCCTCTTGGGAAATGAGTCGAGGCAGAGAGCACCAGGTATTGGGAAAACCATTCACTGGAAGCTCTAGTCCCTGCTAGACCCTGAGGAGTGAATTGATAAAAACAAAATGGTTTGATTTTGGTTTTTGCTAGGTTCTTAGTTTTTGTTTGTTTTATTTTTATTTTAGTTTTATAGTTTAATAGAAGAGAGAAGGGAAAGGCATCAATAACCATCACTGTAAGTTTTAGCTCTGGTCTCTCTCCTCCACTCTAAAAAAATATCTGAAGCTTTAATTGAAATCTTTAAAATTGATCTATACTTAGCAATTTAAAAAAAATTCAGAATCCTGTCTAACAGGTTTCTGAATGAGAGCTCTGCCTCCCAGCAGGAAATTTAGCTCAGGATACAAGTCACCCTAGTTCTTCTAATTAATGCTGCCCTTCACCTTCCAAATTCCTGATACACAGACAAAACACATGCAATTGAAATATTCCATTATCCTACCACACACTTGGATAAGACCCTGCTTGGTAAGTAGCATTCATAATATGGGAGTTCTATCCTAGGTTTTCTTGCTTTTAGGTTAATGTATGAAAGTACTGCTCTCATCCTTATTCATCAGCCCCCAAATCTTTAGCTTTTTACTCATCGTGGACCTGGAAAGACAGGTAAAAAATTAAAGAGTTGAAAAATAAAACAATTTGCAGAGAGCTGTGAAACAGAAAAACTTTTATTCTTCTAGTAAAGGGTCAGAGTTGAAACTATCTCAGCCCCACTAAAGGGTTTGAAGATTTATATATTAAAGAGATCATTGAAGGGATGGAAATCTACAAAATGGGGTTCTACAGAGATTCCACAGAGAAATCACTGTGGGCTTGAGTGAAAGATGACAGTGTTTTCTTCAGATAATTGATCTCTGAAAAGGAATGTTTAACACAAGTGCAAAGGAAGAGTCCTATTTCCTGTTGTTTGTCACTTGCAGAATGTGGGTGGTATTGGTGGGATACCAGGTTCATGTTCAACAAGAAGTTATGTTGGATTCCTGGATTTAGAACAAAAGCTTTCATCCCGAATTATGTCATTTCAGAGACTTACAGATTGCTCACTCAGTTCTGACTGCTAGAAGCAACTTAGCATAAATTAGCTGTCTTAGATATACATATCTATCTCTCATGGTGCTGGTATATCTGGTATACTTTGAGTGCTCTCTTTATGGATGTGGGTATATTTCTTCTCATAATATTTTCTCATGACAGAAAAAACAAAATTGAAACTACCTCTTATTAATCTTAAGAAAGCAAAAATCTCATCATAAGTATTTAATTCTCCTTTCCAAAATTTCTAGCTCCTAATACCAGCAAATGGGGATTAGGGTTCCTACAAATGATTGAAGGGGTTAGGGGGCACTTATTAGTATTTATAGTAGTTATTACATGCATAAGAGTTACTGAACTTTTAAAGAATGCTGATGACCTTAAAATGTCCTGAGAACATATGGTAGTCATCACAAAGGGGATGGATGCCTGCAGATCAAGTTGTTCCTTTATCTATTTCATATGGTTAACATTTACCACCTCTTGGTAATCCTTAGTTTTGTGCTCTGAGACTTTGGGCTTACCCAACAATAAAAACATGGCAAACAAACCAAAAAGCATGTCTTTGTCTTATAACTTAGCAATTCATTAATCTTTTTATACTTGTCAACCAACACCTTTCCTGCATACTGGCAGTTATAACCAAGGTGTAAGGTAGACCAGTAACTTTAAGCCTTTCCACACCTCTGCACCAATGTGAGTTGAATGCTGCAGTAACTTATGCAGATGCATCTTTTTGAAGTATGACCAGTCTTTTTGCAGTATGACCAGCAGTGCACCTGGAAGACAGGTAGCTTATATATTTTTATCTCTGTCTTTCAAAACCCCCTAGAGCTATCTGCTTCCTTTACAAAGGTTGTTTGGTTCTTTCACCTGGTCATTTCTTTAGAATTTATTTCAGTTTCTACCTTTGGTCATTTCCTGCCACTGACCTTGGTGTCGATACCTCCTCTGAGATTTTTCCAGGGAGCAGACCTTTCCTCACATCCACATCTCTTATCTGGAGAACAAATTTTTGGTGGTTTCATTTTGTCATTTTGCTTTATGTTTTCAGTGACCCTGCAAAATCTCTCTTAGAACAAACACTCCATGATATCTCTGTCTCCCATAATAGACTGGGAAGGGGGGGGCAAAAGTAAAACTCAAGGGTTTTTAATTGCATTTGTTGGATTATGATTATAATGGAAGCAACCACTGTATTAATCTTGAACGTGCTGTAATCCTTGAGAATTGTTTTAATCAATGAAAAAATATCCAAAACATTATAAAATGGTAGCATAAATTAAATAAATAAAATGAATATACTGGAGTGATAGCACAGTGGGTAGGGCATATGCCTTGTACCCGACTGACCCGGCCCACCCAGGTTCGATTCGTCTGCCCCTCTCGGAGAGACCAGCAAGCTACAGAAAGTATCTCGCCTGCATGGCAAAGCCTAGCAAGCTACCCATGATGTATCCAATATGCCAAACACAGTAAAAAGTGTCACAGTGGAGTTGTTACTGGACCTGCTCGAGCAAAATTGATGAACAACGGGAGGACAATGAATATATATAAAATATATAAAGAAAATATATAAAAATAGCGTCAAAGAAGTGGTTAAAAGGATTAAGAACCTCCGGCTCCAGGCACATCTTTTCCACTCCACCATTCTTCCTGCACTAACATATGCCTCAGAGACTTGGGCCCTATGAGAACAGGAGGAGAACACAATTCAGGTATCCCAAAGAGGAATCCAAAGAGCTATGCTTGGAATATCACATTTCTCTCAAGTGAGAGAAGGAATCCAGAGTTCTGACCTCTGTCAATGATCAAGAATCAGGGACTCTGTCTCCTTTGACAAGACGTTGAAAATGAGATAGGCCGGACACGTAATGAGATTTAGAGATGACCGCTGAACTAGAGCTGTTACCTACTGGATTCCACGGGACGTCAAAAGAACGCGTGGCCTCCCAGACTTCTTTGTCAAAACCCTAAACAAATGGTTTGAGGCTCTTTGTGTTTCTGGAGCGAGCAGATGCCATTGGGCTACATTAGCACGTGACAGGGATGAATGGAGACATTACTGGTGCCCTTTCAAGCAAATTGATAATCAATGGATAGGCAAGTGAGACAAATGATATAAAATTTAGACGAAGAGTTTAGAGACCTAGAAAAAGAATTTTCCAGCAAAGATATTTAAATTCAGAGTAATGCAGCAGACAGTTTTATTATGCACATCAGCACACTAATGCTAACTGGAAATTCCATAGGCTTGGTTTCTGATTCTACTTTGGGGAGAGATTAAAATTGCAGGAGGTAGGTTAGGAGATAAAGTCTTGGGGTGGGCAAGGATCTGGCATGAACAAAGCATTAGGGGCTATATTGTAATTGGTTTTGGACAAAAACTATATCTGGTCCAGTGTTAGAACTTCATCTCTGCTCTATGATATCAGAAAAGTTATCTATAAGAAAGAAGAAATTTCATATCAAAGAACAGGAATCGAGGAACTTGTGACAGCAATAACAAAAGATGAAGTGTTCTGAGGACATTTCGGGTTGAAAGCATCTAAGATCCCTGTTAGATATTATTAATTAGAATGGAGTCAAATGTTTTACTGACCATAGTCCAGCAGGCTGAGCATGGTTGAGAATGTCAATTATCTCCCTAAATTGTCATTGTTGCATGCTGAGTGTCAGGTCCGTCATGTGTCCTGGGTGACCAAAGACAGTGGCTGGGTTATAGAGGACAATCATGTTCTGACTATTTAGCATTAGAGAACAGCTGCTGTCTTTGATTTGGCTGAAGATGGATAAACACTCTTTATATTATTCTCTGTCATACTGCGACAGTACAGTGGTAGGGTGTTTGCCTTGCACGCAGCCAACATGGCCAACCTAAGTTCGATTCCTCCGCCCCTCTTGGAGAGCCCGGAAAGCTACCGGGAGTATTTGATATGCCAGACACAGTAACAACAGAGTCTCCAATGGAGACGTTACTGGGCCCGCTCGAGCAAATCGATGATCAACGGGAGAGCCTTTACTTTACTTATACATTTCCACACAGAAGCACGATTACTGTGCCTGCACTGCTCACTCTCCTTTTGAAAGGTTTCATAAAAAGAAAGATGTCCATTTTACGATATTATTGTGCAGACTGAAAACCTGCTTTCTTCCTTACTTTGTTCTTACTTTGAGCTTTATACACCTGCATGAGGCAAGCTACTTATATTTTGCCTGATTCTCTAAAGTTTAGGAACAGGCATGGGTTGCTATTAGCTGTTGTGCAGCCTAATGAGGCAGGAGAAAAAGGTACCCCAGGTGGACTGTTCTCCACACTCCAAGCTCTGTAGAGCTGTTTTGCTGATTCTGGTAGGTTTCAGAAATCTGTTATAAACCTGTCAATCTCTTCTACCTGTGGGAAGGATTTGTCAGCCACTGATATGAGTGACCACACAAAAGGCTTGGCATTGCCTTAGAGCAGTAGGCAATGCCTGTGATTATCCCCAACTCAACTAGAGTGACCTCATGCAAAGTCTGCTTGAGGTACTGTGAAGTGACACCCTGAAAACACAACAACTGCTGAGAAACAGACAAAAAATAGTTATCCTAAGTGCAAGAGGGTAAGAAAGGAACTTGAAGGAAAGGAGCTGGGAAGTATGCCATCAATACTCTCCCAGGGTCTTCTGAGAAAATCTGAGAATGAATACTGAATCCAGAGAGCTGAGCTGTGGGTGACTGAGGGCTGAATGTGTGCAGACCAGCTTGTGGAAGAGAAGGGTTGGCCTGAGGAGCAGCTCCCTGTGGCTGTTTCTGAAAATTTCACAGGCAAATAGAAGCTTCACCTGAAAGAATAATGTAAAATATGGGTAGAGCTTTGTTTTATGAGAAGACACTATGCTGTATGATAGGAGTGCAACAACAAGGTCAGTTAGATCACAGCTCTGTGTGTTAGCGTATGTTGGTGTGAGTGTGCATGTTTGTGAGACCCAGCATATCGAACAACTATTACTACAAATTATTCATAACGGCATTAACAAATTGTTTGAAATAGAAAATGGTATCAATTGCAAAACCTGGAAAATGTGAAAAAGAAAAGAAATTTCTGTGGACTGCATTGAGCCACCGAGCTGGAGCAATAGCACAGCAGGTAGGGCATTTACCTCGCATATGGCCGACCTGGCTGACCCCAGTTTGATTCCTCCACCCTTCTCAGAGAGCCTGGCAAGCTACCGAGAGTATCTTGCCCGCATGGCAAAGCCTGGCAAGCTACCTGTGACATATTCGATATGCCAAACACAGTAACAAGTCTCACAATGTAACTGGGCCTGCTCAAGCAAATCGATGAACAACGGGGGACTGTGACCGTGACCTCTTTCAAATCCCACCTCTAAAGAATTATCCTTAAATCCTTTACCTGGCTCTCCTTAACATCATCTCAGCTTTCCTTCTTCCCCTCTTGGTCTCTCACAGCCACCCCTCACTCCCCTAACTTCTGAGCTCCTTCCTGCCCCAGTGCCTTTGCAACCACTGTCTTTTTTTTCTCCTCCCTCCTGCCCCCGGATCTCACCTGTACGCCCCAGAACTCAGATACATTCCCTGCCTGGCTCTCGTGCTGTGGACTCCTGTATGTCTTTCCAGCTGCGCCCTCACAACAGGAGCTGAATCTGACTGTGGGTGGCGCCCCAGCCCAGAACAAAGCCTGCTCAGGGAACACAGGCGAGTGAGTGCACCTCTGGGGAGGGAAGGGCTGGTGAGGCACTGGGGTGGGAGGGAAGGAGCCTTGTTTGGCTCCAGGAGGCTGGAGCACCTGACTCGGGAGTCCCAGGGCCTGCACCCACACTAGGTGCTTTGCCTTCCCTGAACTTCTGCCGTTCATCTGAGATGCTAAACAGGCCTGGGGGCACAACTATGTCAGAACTGGTTCTTCCCTGATCCCCACCTCCGGGCATCCAAGGGGCTACCTGGGCACATCCCTAGCACGGGGTGGGCCCTCTGTGAAGGAAGGTGGGTGAATCGGGGCTCCTTGCCTGATCCCCCTCCTCCTTCTCCCCTGCCACTAAGACTTTCCACCAGCCAGGGTCTGAGGACGTCCCTCCAACATCCGTCCCAGCTCTCCGGGGACATGCCAGCTCCTCCCTCATATCACTTCCTGTCCTTTTTTACTTTTGGAGGGGGCACATCCGGTGTTGCTCAGGGCTTACTCCTGGCTCAGTACTCTGAAGTCACTTTTGGAAGGACTTGGGGGACCATATGGGGTTCCTCGATTCCTCTGTGTGTGCAAAGTGTGTGTCTAAGACCCCGTTCTGGCCCTTCCGCTCTCCTACTCAGGTCCGGGAACTGAGTGCCAACGTGCCTGGGTTCAGACCCACCTTCACCAACTTCCAGCAGTGCCTGAAGGTGCCACTTCCCCTCTCTGTGCCTCAGAGCCCTGCCTGGCACTGGGGAGCCCCTGTCTGGTAATGTGGGGACTGCGGGTGGGAGAGGGGCTGTCCCAGACAAGGGTCTGACCTCCCTCTGCCATCCTACAGACCAGCCCCCCGCACACCTACCCCACCTGCCCCCATACCTGTCCCGCACCTGTCCCTGCCCCTGCACACCTGCACAGCGCTTGCAGATGACGATGCAGAGGTTGATGGAGGCCCAGTCAGGCTGGGCTGCCCCACAGTCCGCACAGAACCTGTTGGGGTCTGAGGTCCAGATGCGCTCGGCCACCTCCGAGGTAGACAGGGCCTCGGCGATGGCGCCCTGCATGGCCTCCAGCCACTGCTCCTTCTCGGGCTCTGACTCTGCAGAGAAGCTGGGGACACAGGAGAGGGGAGCTGGGGCGGGGCAGGGGACGCTGCGGGGAGGTGCTGGAGGAACAAGGAGGCAGCCTGGGTCTGTGCGGAAGGCAGGATGAAGCAAGGATACCACAGATGTGAGACCCGAGGCAGCCAGAGGGGGCCCCGGGGTCCTCTCGGCTCTGCCCACCTAGGAGTAGAAGGGAATTCCTGGGACAGTGATGCCTGGGCTAACACGTGACAGACAAAAAGGGCTGAGCCCAGAAAGAGAACCAGGCGAGGGGACGGCATGTGCCAAAGGCCGGGTTAGGCAGGCTGGAGACCAGAGGCTGGGAACAGACAGGGACAGGCTGGAGACCAGAGGCTGGGGCAGGTAGGGACAGGCTATGGCAGGCAGTTGAGGTCGCAGTGCACCCAGAAGGCTAGAAGGAGGCGACAGGGGCCGGAGCATGTGCCCAGCGTGCTTGGAGCCCAGGTTCCATCTCCATACCCCAAGTCTTCCAAGCACTCCAGGTGGAGTCCTGGAGGCCCCAGCACCTCTGCGGGCATCCCAAGAGCCAAGCGACTCCCTGAAAGTACACCCAAAGGGCACCGGCCAGGCAGCTGGGAGGGGACAGGGAAGGAGTTTTGCTCAGAGAAGTCTGCAAAGGTGACAAGAGGCTCCTGGTGTCACAGGCAGCAGAAAGGAAAGGCTCCCAGGCAGGGACGGGGTTGTGGGGGGGGGGGGCACATGGGTGGGAGCAATGGAGGGAGGGTTGTGGCGGGAGAAGCAAGTGTCCCCTGGCAGGACAGGGCAGTGAATCCGGAAGGTAAATGGGGGTGGGGGCACAGTGGCCCTGAGCTGGAGACAGAGCCCAGGGCAAAGAGGATGCTGGCTGGGACAAGGGGTGCCTGTGCCACGAACAACCCCGCTGCTGCACTGCCTGTATCACAGGGAAATGAGGCACGGAGTGGTCACGCGACCGTCTCGGGTCACCTGGGGGCCCCGGGAGGACACAGATGCATCTGTGTCAGAGATGCTTTGCGGGGTGACGCTGACTGCCCTTCTGGTCTGCTCCTCACTCCTGCTGGGTCAGGCCTAGGGCTCTGTTCCTGCAGCCGGACCCCTCCTGCCTGTCTGCAGGCACAAAGCCAACGCACACTTAAGACTACTTAGACCACGGCAGAGCAGAAACACCCCTTTCAGGCGCTGGGAAACAGACAATTCTCGGAACGCCTCCATGGCGATGGCAGCACGGAACCTGGCTATAGTTCCTCAAGCTGCATCTGCAGCAAGTCACACCGTGTGTGTGTGTGTGTGTGTGTGTGTGTGTGTCTGAGGTGGGGAGAGGGCTCATCTGAAAGGCCGGTTTCCCCAAAGACACGGGCAGAAAGGCCAGGCCAGGCCCCTGTCCAGAGCTGAGGGAAGGGCGTGTGTGGGAAGGTGGGGGGGGGCCCTGCCCACACAGAAGCCCACCATGCCGCAGGCCCCGAGCCTAGAGGACAGGAACCTGCATTCAAGGCCCGGGTGTGGTCTGTGTTGTGGCAGTGGCGCCGGCTACGCCGGAGGACGGGATCAGGGCCCAGACTCCGCAGGAAGGCCAGGCAGGAAGGCGGGCCGTGGGCAGGCAGCCCGGGGCGGGGTGGAGGCCAGCAAGAGGCCTGAGGGACAGGCGAGGTCAGAGGGGGCCTGGATGGGAGAGTCAGGCTCCAAAGGCGTGTCCAGGATGGCCCCAGGAGACCAGGAGGGAAAAGCAGCAGAGAATTCACACAGCCACTGGGGCACTCTGTAAAGGCTAAATGGGGCCTTTCCTGGGGCTGGAGAGATAAAACAATGGGTAGGGCTTTGCCTTGCATGCAGCTGACCCGGGCTCGATTCCCAGCATCCCATATGGTCCTCTGAGCACCGCCAGGAGTAACTCCTGAGTGCAGAGCCAGGAGTAACCCCTGTGGATCGCTGGGTGTGACCCAAAAAAGCAAATAAATAAATAAATAAATAAATAAATGGGGCCCTTCCTGGCGTGGGGGCAAAGCTGGCTGCTCAGGCTGGACAGGGCCCACGGGCCACCAGGCTGGAACCCAGGGCCAGGACCAGACTCTAGGCTTGGCTAGCGTGTGCTGTCCCTAGCCCTGGGAAGGGCACTGGCCTGCAGGCTCAGAGGCGGCTCCCAGTATGCTGTTCGGGGGCCATACGGCTGGGGAAACATACCCCAGCCCACCGAGGCAACATTCCTCGCAGGGGGCAGGCCGCAGAGAGCAGCAGGAATGGGAGAGGGGCAGGGGGAGGTGGAGCGAGATGAGGCCTGGGGACCCAAAGCAATGACCGTGCAGGGCAGGGCAGGGAGGGGAGAGACTCGGGAAGGGGCGGCTCCTCTTCCTAGACTAAGGGAGCACCAGGGGGAGGGTGGATGGTGCAGGGGTGGGGGAGGCGCACCTGAAGATGCGGTAGGGCGTGGTGAGGTCGAAGCTGCGCCGGTCGGCTTCCTTCACGTTGCCCACACTCATGTCAATGGAGGTGATGCCGATGCCCAGCTGGTACTCCTGCAGGGGGCGGGGCGGGCGGAGGCCAAGTGTGGGAGGTGGCGCTGGGGCCCAGGCAGGGGTAGGGCAGGGGGCAGTGGGGGTGGTCCCTGGCAGGGCTGCACAGTGCCCAGGGAGAAGGCAGGGCTCAGGAGTGAAGGCATGTGGACTCGGTTCAGGGGACGGGCAAGGGGAGGAGGGGTCCCAGGGGAGGTGGGAAGGCTCTCGCTGAGGGGAAGGGGAGCTGGGAAGGGTGGGGCTTAGGGCTCAGTGGGCACGGGGTGGGCTAGGGGAAACAGGCCAGTGATTTTTCCGGATTTTTCCCACACAAGGCTGAGTCACCCCAGGCATCTTGGTGGGGGGCGAGGGGTGGGTGAG